>JBCEZY010000021.1:558879-572907 GCA_039654445.1 Cataglyphis savignyi | reverse complement strand
CAATGAATCAAATTGTTATTGACATTATAAATTAATGTAATTATTGTATAATTAAGTAAACTTTTTTTTAGCGAAATTTTTTCCGATTTGACAAGTGAATATAACTTTAAGCTACTTTTTTACTGTTTAAAACAGTATCAATTTATACACAAATAAAATTTTTAAAAATGCCGATCACAAAATTGCTTTTAGAAAAACAATTAACGATTATGGCGCAATATTTTGTGCCACATCTTATTCAGCTGTAAAGTTGTGGTTAGATAGAAGAATAGCTCACAGAGTATTACTTCGTTTAAGAAATTGCTATCCAACTCATTCAATTCTTTCTACAAGTTCTTTTTTACGAAAGCTATTTGCTTTTTGGAGAGGTAACAATATTGATGACAATTTCTGGGATGACAGTGAATCAAAACAATTATGGGTATTCTCGAAAAATATATATTTTCGGAGTTAGAGGTTCATGAATTGTATCAATTATTAATGTTATCACCTCTCGAAATCAAATATATAAAATATGTAAGTTATTTTAATTTATATTAAATTATAATAATAATTGTTATGCCTGACACAAATATAACTATAATTTTTATAAAATTATAATCTTATAAATTCAATATACAATTTTTTCAGTATAATTTAATATAATTTAACATAGATTGGAGATTGTTTCCGAATATATCTGTTGACTGTCACGTATCATATCGTATCTCGAAGGCTCAACGGCATACATAGCCATTTAAATTTAAATGACGATATTGATATTGTAGTCCTGTAGAAACAAGATTCTAAGTATTATTTTAATTTATTGCTCAATATTTTTTGATACAAACATATTTTTATAAAGATATTTTTACAGTTTCTTAGTTTATTTATTTGTTTTAAATTGATAAAAAAAATCGTAACATAAAAATATTTTTTTCTCGAATATTCAACAAAACGTTAGCTCGCGCGTAATACACACATACAAAAAATTAATCAAAATCTTTTTTTTTATTAAAAGATTAATTATCTTAAGATGGAACAATATAATTCCTTTTTCAAAAATTTTTTTTGTTCATACTATATATAAATATTTCAATGTTCAGATTTAAAAAAATTACATTTTATAAATTATATTTCACTAATACAGAAACTATATATTAATTTTTTATAACTTTATGTTAACAAGTACAAGATGATATGATTTTATATGCAAAATAAGATACATAAAATAAAATTTATTAGTAAGATACATAATACATAAAATTTATTTAAAAAAATATGTACAATTTTTTAAAACGTATTAAACATCAATCTTTTTTTTATATTGAAAAAAATTTGTTGTCAAATTTCTCCGATAGATTTTTCAAAATGTAACTTGTTATGCATTTGAAATGTATGCACATTTTTAATCGGTCCGTCGCAAATGCTAAAAAAATTATAAATTAATTACAATGAACATTCTATATGTTTGTTAAATGCATATATGTGTGTGTGTGTGTGTGTGTGTGCGTGTGTGCGTGTGGGCGCGGATGAATGTAAATGGGCGCGAGTGCACGTGATTAAATCGGCGCAGATGAGAACGGTGTGGGTGAGTGGCCGTACGAGGTTCCGTGTGTTGTAAGCGGCGGTTACGGAGTCACCCTGGCGGTGCGCTTCGACGTGTGTCGAGCCCAAGTGCACGCATCGATTGCACTTGCAGTTGGTGCTATTTGGCGGCGGATTGAGCGCGTCGAGCGATCGATGTGCGCGATTGATAGGCGGTCTCACTCGGCGGATGAGAAGCGCGATGGCGCGCGGTATCGTCGCGAGGGGCGAGAGCCTCGCGACGCGGCGAATAGCGTGTCGATATTTTCGGCACGTAGGACGGTCTTACGGCCTTAGTCGTGCGGATTCTATCGCCGTAATAATGACGAGTCCCGGTTTTTGCGTCGGATCGCGAGATGCTTCGCGATTTATCTGGGATTTGCGAGAGCGGTTCGCGGTTGGAATAGGAACGTCCGGCAGACGGGAATATCCGTCGATGGCGGGTAACTTCCCACTAGAGATATTATCGGACGATCGGATGCTTGGTCGGAACGCTTGGTTTTGCGGGATGCTGGGAAAGCCCAGCAGAGGCGGAGTACACCCAACCTCGATCTCGCTGTTTAAGCGTATAGGTTTCTTTGGGAGGCTCTGAGCGTCGTATCGACTTTAGAGCAGCGGAGAAGATTCTGTGTTCTTTACCCAGTGGAGCGCCTTTTTATACCTGGTGTCAGCGGTATCGCGTAGGCGCGATAATTATTTGTTCAACAATTTGGTTAAGCGCGTTCACGGCTCGGGAATTTTCGGAAGCGGTCGGAGCGGTTTCCCGAGACCGCGACTCGTGCTTCGGTACGGTATGTCGACCCGGTGATATAAATAACAACATATTTACCAAATGTTTTGTTTGCGCTCGCCGGTTTATAATACGATGGAGCGCATAACGCCTTCGCTCTTAGGTCCCGTGACTGCTGGGCGTGGGACGGCTGTCTTTCGGTCTATCGGCTGGTCCGACCGATGATCGTCGGGTGGCGGTGTCCGGCGGGTAACGATGTGCGCATCGTTACAGAGATTATATTAATTATAATTATTTATAACTTAAGTCATTACATTACATTATTTTAAGACTTGCAAGTGTGACAAAATATCGATTGAACTTTGCTATTACGTTTTCATAAATTAGATCTGACACTGTAGTAGAGAAACTATTAAAAAGAAGGCCAAAAACGGTTAAATTTGCTGTGGGGATGATTGTAAAGCATAACGGACTCGCTATCAAAAAACATTACGGCGTGATCGTTGGATGGCATCTCCATTGTAATGAAAAAGATAAATTGTATAAATATTGGACTATTATGTTTCCAAATTTGCAACGTCTGTTGTATATATATTTTGACACTTGTAAATTTGAACAAATTTCAGACCGTCAATCGCTCTACATTATACTCACCGATAATGATAGAATATGTTATGTTCGAGAAGGTATGCTCTTTAATAGCATTCTTATAGATTACATACTCATATGTGTTTTATGGTGGCTTATATACAATGTAAATGTGGGTGTATAATTTTTTATTTTAGACCAACTACGGATTTGTTCACCGAAAAAATTAAAAATATCGAAATTGGAAGGTACTTTTACTATTTCAAGGACATTCATTACGTACCAAATGCAAATTTAAAAAAACATTATCCAAAAGATACTTCTGCAATAGAAAATAATTGCCAAACTATTTGCCAAAATATTTGCCAAACAGAAGCGTTCATCACGTTAAAATGTATAAATTTGTTGTATGTTACATTGCAACAAAACTTTTTTATGAATATGTTGATGTATTTTGAAGATTTTACAGTTAAAATTGTAATATTTAGACGCAAATTTAAAAAATATGAAATTATATCAAATTATATAAGCGTGTCATTAAATATTTATTTTAATATGTCCACCAAACAAATAATATTGAAATCTGGAAGCACTTGTCTAGTTTAAAAAGCACTTATTATTCAAAATGCAAGCTTTTGTTTGGAAAATTCAAACTACACCATTGTTACACGGAGAAAAAATTTTAATTTTAATTAATTCTAATTCTCATTAATTTATAATACACTTTTAAATAACAATTTATTTTTTGTATTATTGATAAACCATCATAATTTTATAGAACAAATTATTGTATACAACATAATAAAATTTAAAACTAACGTTTACCTAATATATTTTATTAATTGCCACAGTAAAAATTTGTAGATGCAAAGTTATAATTTTCATTTGTGTATCATTGTTACATAATTAAAAATATTATTTTTCAAAGTTAAATATGGTCAAAAATAATTAGGAGAAAGATGCATACTTTGTCTTTATACTTAATATATGTATATGTCAAGATTAATCAAGATAATTAATCAAGGTAAGTTAAAAAATATTTTACATAATAATTAACATAGTTAAAATCATATATATTAAATTGTATAATGTTAACTTTTTGTATAACACTATAATTTTTGCGGATAAATTTTACGGAAAGTAATATATAAATGCAAACTTAAAATTATAAGATATATCATAAATATTGAAAATATGTTTTTTTGAACATTTTTGGAATGGACATTATGATTTACAAAAAACATTTCTAAAAATCAATTATAAAACATTAAAAAAAAAACATATTTTTGAATCATTTCAAAAACGATATAACCTATGCCACCTCAATATATCTTGTTTTATCCTTATACAAATCAAGCATTCATCACTAAAACTCGCTACAACAGCTCTTATTCTATCGCATCGCAAATCGCTTCTATGTTATTACAATCTTGTCAGAATATTATTTCTACATTTCGTCTTTTTTTGATTTATCGGAGTCTTGTAATCTAATTTAAATAATACTAATACACACACATACATATATAACACAAATAAAATAATTTATTTACACTAAAAATAAAATATTTTTTAATCAAATAAATACATTTTGTTTATTTTAATTTTTTTCTAAATAAATAAATGTAAATTTTTATTCCAAAAATGTTTTGTTATAATAAATAAATTATTAATATTATTAATATAAATAATTATTATTATTATCGCACATACAATTGAAATTATAATTTTTAAAATTAGTTATATAAAATTTTAATATAAAAAGTTAACAAATTTTTTTTTATTTATAAATAAAAACATACTTTATTTTTTACTTTATATATATTTTATTAATTTAAATATATTTGCTGCTTGATTGAAATAATTAATTCTTTTGCAAGTAGGTACTTAAATAAATAATTTTATTAAATAAAAAAAATTTTTTGGATTTAGTTCATTTTTTTTTTCAGTTTGGCAACAGTGAAATATTTCTAAACTAGGACGTTCGGATTTTTCTCAGATAACATTCGCGATCTCCCTTTTGCGAGTCCGTATAGTATTTTTCGAAAGCGCGTGCTTGAGTTACGGGACATTCTTTCGCATTGTTTCTAGAGTAAAATGATCGAACGCTGCTTCTCTAGCTGGAAATACATTCCCTGCCATCGAAGAAAATTTGCATTTAAACGCCTACTTTACGTAAGAGCGCGAGGCAAACGCGTTCAGGAAACGGCCGAGAAAGCCGACTTTTAGAAGTCGCTCCGGAAAACAGCGTTCTTACACCGTCTTAAATCATCGTCGCATCGAAATTGCTCAGACAATACAGTGCCAAGATTTTTAAATAAAATTTTTTTTATTTTTTAATTTTATATTTTTTGATTTTTGAATTTTTAATTTTTGCATAAATTTTTAATTCTTAATTTTTTATATAAATTTTTTTTTTTTAATTTTTATATTAATTTGTACAATTTTGTTTGTTGTATATTATGTTTTTTTATTAAACATTTCAGAATTTATGGTTATTGAAATGTATATATATAATTGTTTATTTTAAATCTCTTGTTACATAATTTTTTATAATTTAAATATATCCCAAAGCGTTAGATGTGTGTATATGACAATTGTACCTTAATTATAAAATAACATTAGTTTAATAATAGATCTATACGCTCTACTACTTTAATTATATTGCAATTTATTAAATATAGTTTTTCTTAATATTGAAAATAATAAAATAAAAAAATTTTATAACAAATTTGTATTTAGTTGATAAAATTTTGTAATATTAATTTTTTTTGAAAATTAATTAATTAAACAACTATTTTATGTAAGTTTCTTTAGTGAAATGTTTTTGTTTAAAAAATAATAAAAAAAAATAAATTTTATATATCATAAACTTTTTTTATTAATTTGGCGCAATTTTTTGATATCAATATTTTTGTAAGAAATTTAAACAATTAATTTGGACAACAATATTATTGGTTAAAATGTTCCTATTTAAATAATCATAAAAAAAATTAATTTTGTAGTATAATTTAGATTGTCAGTTGGCAGAATTTTTCATATTTATTTTTTTAAGAAATTGAAACATTTATTTTGTTCAATTAAAATAACTTTGTTTTGTATAGAATTAAATAATATTATTTTGTAGAGCTAATTTTTTAATTAAAAAAATGATAGTTTTTTGTGTAAAATTTTTTTAAATGGCGAGACTTTTTTACTTGATCCTTTTTTTGTACCTTTTTTTTAGAAAGGAAATTTTTTTAGATATATATATATATATATATATATATATATATATATATACATGCATACATATATAAAGAGTGTTTATCGATATCATAAATTTCTCTAACAATTAAATGATTAAAAATGTTTTATGCAATGATTCTCTACCTCAAAATTGAGCCACAAATTATTTATGTGAATATGTTTATAAAATAAATTAAAAAATCTAATTTTATAAAAGATGTGAAAGTATACTCACATTTGTACCCCGACATAAATATAATTATCATGTCTCTCCAAAACGTTGCATATGCTAAATCTTCTAATTACGCAGTGACACGTAATAACCATTAGATAGTTTTCAAAATTCTGAAATCTGTTATAAATTATATTAGAAAAATTATATTATGTAAATATTTATAATATTTATAATAATATATAACATATAAAATACAATCACACTCTTGAAACGCACAACAAAATATAATTATAATTTAATAAAATTTAAAATATAAATTATTCATTGTTCAGAAATTTGTCTTCTATATTTAATGTCATCAATAGTTGACGTAATTTATGGACTATTGAAAAATCTACAGATAAATATGTTTTAAATATATCATCAATTTGGATTGCATCTGTTCCTTTCCAGAAAAGATCGTCAATATTGTTATTTCAACAAAAAGAAATTTGCTCAGTAGATGTCGTAAATATTGGATGTGTAGGATGTTCTCTTTTAAGGCGGTGTAGTACTTCTTGCGCAATATCATCTAGCCACTTTTTTATGGCCAAACCAAGATACACTTGGTTAAAAATATTGGATTATGATAACAAGTAACTCTTCTTTCGAATTGAAAAGATTTTGCGCTTTTCTGATGTTTAATTACTTTTGTATTGTCATTCTGCTATGCAATAAAAGAATAAGAAAAGGCTAGTGTGCAATTTAGGTAATTTTGGAAAGCAGGGATCGTTAGCTTCGCTTTCTTTTTTAATTTTGCTTGCTGAATCCGAAAATTATAATAAAAATTATCTTAGTATTTAAAAAAAATTTTGAGACATTTTAAACAAAAAAAAAGTATCCGTTGATTTTATCATTTTCTCGAGCCATCACAGCAAATTTTTTGCATATATATATATATATATATGTTATATGCATGCATCTCATAGAAGGCGGGCACTTTTAAAAAAGCGGTGTATATATTGTTATAGCCCAACTAGCTATAACCGAATTATTATTAATTTAAAGTATTTTTTAATACTCTTTCCGACTATAGCGAGATATCGCGAAAAGCGTATAATGTTACGAGCGCGAAACGCTGACGAAGCGAGCCATGCGCCGAAGCTAAGCGATTGCGAAAGGATCGAACCACCGGAAATGCAAGGAATTTTGATCAAATGATCTTAACTTGCATTTCGGCCTAACAATTCGAAACAAGCCATATATGGTCATGTCGCTAAGGAATCCCCTTCAAAAAATCAACCAAACAGAAGGCAATAAAAGACACCATCGCGAATACGCGGCGGGCAGTCATTACTATCAATTTATATCAGGCAGTTATTAACGTTAATCTTTATTCAATCTTAAACAGTTATTGTATAGTGAACAGTGAAAATATATGCTTTTGTATAAAATAACTAAGGGAAGGCTACATTTATTATAACAAACCAGCTGGACATTTTGACCATCCTTGAACTTCCTAGTTCTCAATCGGCTAACGATCCCAAAATTACCCGTGCCTTTCCAAAAGGCACAACAAAATTGGTGGCAGCGGTGGGATATGCCGAAGGACAACAGGAGCCAGATAATAAGGACTTGCAGAACACAATTGTGTTAAAGATCAGGCACGTCAGCAATCAATAAAAGCTGACAGACGGAAGCAATATCCAAGCTTCCAACAAGAACTCGCAATGCATGAAAAGTGATAAAAGTACGGGCACGCCAGCTATCATTTAAGGCTGACAGATTTCCTAAACGAAGGAAAATAACACAAGGACAAGAAGACGAGCATCGCCAATACAGCCGTAGCAGAAACGTGAGCCGCTAAGCACTGCGACAACTCTGCGACAAAGCACCGTCGCCGGACAACGATCGACATCGTGCATCAGGCCGTCAGCCGTTGAAGTGTGGACAGACTGCAGCGTAAGTAGCCTACTGAGCGTACGATCAGGTGAACCGCCATATCATTGTGAGTCCTAAATTTATTAATTATAATTGCGTGAATGTCGGAAGGTTCAAACGTACCGAAACGACTGATAGCAAACCGATCGTGATTATTTAGCGAACCGGCATGACAAGCAATTAAATGAAGTCTAACGCCGCGAGAAAATTTAGATAGTGTCTAGAGAATTAGAAACGCAATATTTGAGCGAAAGCGAATCTGAGTTACCGGAAAACGTCGTCACCGAATGCGAATTTCCGTTTAATAGTTTCGACGAAAGCCTATTCCCGAATAATACGACTGACCCCACTGACAACACTCAACGCGAGACTAGACGCACGAGACCGTACCGTAGCAGGACTCCGAGTAGAGTATTCTTACAACGCGAATTTTCGTTAACCTCATACGAAAGCGATCGATTTGATCCGGAAAAGATCTATAGCGCACAGGCAAATAATATGGCCGAAGCACGATTCCCGTAAGATCACACTCCCGTGAACATACCGCAAGGCGCAGTAGACATCGAGATCGAAAACGTGCGTCAATCCATCCGACAGATGGACCAAACTATAACTGAAGCGGATAATACCCCGCCCATAAATCGCGAAGCAAGGATAGAATACGCGCATTTACTTGATGTTCTAAACGACCTACGCGCAAATATGAACTCTCTAAATCGGCGAATAACTGTGATGGAAAACACATCGAGAGAAATGCCCCGTGAAGACTACCACAATAGAGAGCGAGATAACAACGAGTTTGATGAAACATACGGACTGATTAATCGCGACATTCGAAATAGAAGAAGCATCGCACCACATTACGTACCGCTAAAAAAAGCAAGGATGATGATCCCCGAATTTGACGGAACGTCGCGACATAAATTACAAGAATTTTTGAATGCCTGCACGTACGAAACATAAATCCCGCAGATGAAGAATCGTTAATACAAGCAATTTTATATACCAAACTAAAAGGAAAAGCCATGCAGGATTTCGAAACGCGAGATATACAAACGTTCAAAGAATTAAAGCATCAACTCGAGACTTGTTATCAGACTAAACAAAGTACTACACATTTACAAATCGAATTTAATTTATTAAAGCAAAAATTAAATGAAACCGCGCACGCGTTTGGACAACGAGTTGACCTGCTAGCAATGAAATTATACGACTCTATGATTGAAGGGGAAGAACAGCCAGCACACTCAAAACGCACGATTCACGAAACAATTAAGAAACAAGTATTAATAAATTTTCAAATCGGACTTCGCGACAAACTCAAGGTGCTCGTACGCGCCCAAAGATATACGACGCTTCAAGAGGCGATAACGGGCGCGAGCGCCGAAGAAAAATTACTTGGACAAAATCCAATTACTTGTATAAGAATAAATTCGAATTGTCTAATTCGAGATAAAATCGAAGTTCGACCCCTCAATGCTTTAAATGCGGAAAAAACTATTACGGACGCGACTGTCGAAGCCGACACGGGCTTCCAAAACCGAAGAAATCCTCACGAATAAACACACTAAATAAATATTGCAAATATTGCAAAAAATCCGGGCATAATCGTGAAGAATGTTGGAGCTTAAACGGACGACCGAGAACACACGCGGATAAAGCAAAGGAAAATAATAAAAAACCAAACGAAAAATTTTCCGAGTCAAAAAGACCACCACGTCAATTTAAACGAAATTCGGAATCCGACAGTAATAGCAGCACGGAAGAAAAGGATAACTCTATGAAAAAAACGCGACCTGCAGCCGAATATCGGGTTACACACATAAAAAAAGCACCGCATAATCGAGCAAAATACGAATTATTGTTAGTAACCATGCGATAAATAAAAAATAAGGAAATACAAATGTTATATTAATTCAGGCTCTACTATATCATTAATAAAATTAAAGCATTTAAAAGACGACACGCCCATTCAAGAAGAAAAAATTGCGCTCACCGGAGTAACCAGACACAAAATATACACCATCGGAAAGATGTACGGAACAATTAGAATAAACAACCAAAAAGTAAAACATGCATTTTACGTGGTAAGAGACGATATTCCAATCGAATATGAAGGGATTTTAGGAATCGATTTCCTTCGTCAACATTCCGTAACCTGTGACTATAAATACAACCAATTAAAAATAGGAAACGCCTAAACTGCTAAACCTCCATCCATTTAATAAACTAATTCTAAAGCCGCGCACTGAAACGATAATAAAGGCAAGAACGGATCAGAACCGAATAGGGATTATTCGCGCAGAAGAAAAAGCACTCGGAATATATATCGGGAACTGTGTAGTAAACGCCCCGGACTACACATGCCCCGTTAGCGTCATTAATACTATAGACAGAGAAGTCGAGATGCAAACGCCTCTTATCGCACTCGAAGAAATAAAGAGCAACACGACGTCTGAAATGTATACGATATACACAAGAAATAATTTAAAACCTAAAATCTCGCGAAACGTACACATCTGACAATTGTTGAACACCCAGCACCTAAATATCGAAGAAAAACAGACACTCTTACGGATATGCGAAGATTTTTGTGATATATTCCATGTGGACGGAGAACTGATATGCACCGCGACAGTCGAGCACGAGATAAACACGCGCGCCGATATCTCGCCGATGAACGTGAGACCGTATCGCCTTCCGGAGAAGTACAAGATGGAAGTAAACAAACAAGTGCAACAAATGCTAAAGAATCGAATTATACGGACCAGCACAAGTCAATGGAATGCACCATTATTAGTGGTACCGAAAAAGGCAAATGCGTCGGGAAAACCTAAAGCTCCGAGTAGTAATAAACTTCTGAAAGCTGAACGACTTGACAATAGACGATTCATTTCCACTGCCCAACATTACGGATATATTGGACCAGTTAGAAAACGCTAAATATTTTACCATTCTAGATTTAGCATCAAGTTATCACCAGATACCGTTGACCGAAAAAGATAAAAATAAAATAGCATTTTCAACACCTTACGGACATTATGAATTTAATAGAATGCCGTTTGGACTAAAAAATGCGCCAGCCACATTCCAACGTCTGATGAATTCAGTGCTAATAGGAATGCAAGGACTTAAATGTCTGGTTTATTTAGACGACATTGTGATTTTCGGATCAAGCCTAGAAGACCACAACAAACGACTCAAGGAAGTATTGCAAAGACTCCGAGAGAATAATTTGAAATTACAACCGGATAAATGCGAATTCTTGCGCAAAGAAGTAATTTATTTAGATCATATTATTTCAGAGAACGGAATATCTCCGGACCCGTCAAAGCTAATAGCGATAAAAGAATTTCCAACGCCCAAAAAAGTAAAGGACGTACAATCATTCATAGGTTTAGCCGAATATTATAGGAAATTTATTGAAGACTTTTCCAAAATAGCAAAACCGTTAACAAAACTGACGAAGAAAACCGAAAAATTTGAATGGGAAACGGAGCAACAAAATGCCTTTGAAATACTAAAGGAAAAATTAATGACAGCGCCGGTGCTAAGATTTCCAGACTTTAATCAAGAATTTACAGTGATCACCGATGCATCCGACTATGCAATCGGAGCAGTGTTGTCACAAGGAAAGGTGGGCGATAATCGGCCAATTGTTTACGCAAGCAGAGTATTATCTCGCGCGGAGCAAAACTATAATACGACAGAGAAAGAATTGCTAGCGATCGTATGGGCCGTAAAACATTTTAGGCTATACGTATACGGCACAAAATTCAAAATCATAACCGATCATAAACCATTAATATGGCTTTTTAATGTCAATGATCCCGGATTAATATTAATCCGCTGGAGACTTAAATTAGAAGAATATGATTATGAAATCATACACAAAGCCGGACGAGCGAACGCTAACGCCGATGCACTAAGCCGCAACGAGATCCGAGATACGAACGAGGTAAAGGAGGAAGAGCGAGAAATCCTCGCGATAGAAGAAGAGACACACTCGGACGAAGAAAAAACATGTACGGAGGAAGAAAAGAAACAGAAATTATATGAATACCATGATGCACCCACAGGAGGACATCAAGAAATCGAATGAACTATACGAAGAATTCGCCTAATTCATAATTGGCCAGGATTAACAAAAGATGTTGAGAGATATATAGCAAAATGCGAATATTGCCAAAAAAATAAATTATTGCGAAAAAATAAAGTACCGTTAATTATTACGGATACACCCATTAAACCGTTTGAAAAATGCGCCCTAGATATTGTAGGACCGTTAACCGTCACAACAAATGGAAATAAATATTTATTAACCTTCCAAGATAATTTAACGAAATTTAGAAAAGATACCAATTTCTAACCAAGAAGCGAACACGATTAGTAAGGAATTTATTACAAAAATTGTATTAGAATACGGAATTCCGGATAAAATTCTAACCGATCAAGGCACAAATTTTTTAAGCGAAATATTTAAAAATACGTGCAAATTATTAAAAATAAATAAAATACAAACAATCGCCTATCATCCGGAAAGTAATGGCGCATTGGAAAGATCGCATCGAACACTAGCCGAATATTTGCGACATTATATAAACAAAGACCAGACAGACTGGGACGAATGGATACCATTCGCGATGTTCACATACAATACAACGCCATATACAGCCACAGGATACACACCCTTCGAATTAGTTTACGGACACCAAGCGGAGTTACCTACGTCACTAATGAGACCGCCGAAACCAACGTATAACTACGACGATTACGCGCAAGAACTAAAGGAAAGGCTACGAGCTACGAACTAGTTCGCAAAAGAACATATAAAGGAAGAAAAAATAAAAGCCAAGGAACAGTATGACAAAAATACTAGGGAAATAAAATTTAAAGTAGGCGACAAAGTATTAATGCACGACGAAATACTCCGACGCGGACGTTCTAAAAAACTCGAATCCCTATGAACCGGACCATACACGATAATGGAGAAAAATTCAGATGTAAATTATACAATAAAAAAAAAGAGGAAGATAATTCGCATACACATAAATAAATTAAAACAATTTATTGAAAATTAAAATAAAAACTCTATGGATTGTTAACGAAACGAAACATACAGTCCAAGAAAAACGGATATCTATATTACGCAAATTCAAACAGTATACAAATCACCGACTAACAGACGCAGAGGACTGATAGACGGAATAGGCTCAATAGCAAAATCGTTATTCGGAACAATAGACGCAAATGACGAAAAACATATTAAAACATAATTCAAATACGTGATTTTAGATAATAAGAAACGATTATATCAAACATTATAAGCGGGAAATGATTGTTACCATTAGAATAAGAAAAGTATGACTAATTGTAAGAAAAACGTTGTATCCCCGTTTTTCTTTTTTCAACAGGGGAGGGATGTTATAGCCCAACTAGCTATAAAGCGAATTATTATTAATTTAAAGTATTTTTTAATACGCTTTCCGATTATAGCGAGATATCGCGAAAGGCGTACAATGTTACGAGCGCGAAACGTTGACGAAGCGAGCCGAAGCTAAGCGATTGCGAAAAAATCGAACCACCGGAAATGCAAGGAATTTTGATCGAACGATCTTAAGTTGCATTTCGGCCTAACAATTCGAAACAAGCGACACAACCATATATGGTCATGTTGCTAAGGGATCCCCTCCAAAAAATCAACCAAATAGAAGGCAATAAAAGACACCACCGCGAATACGCGGCGGGCAGTCATTACTATCAATTTATATCAGGCAGTTATTAACGTTAATCTATATTCAATCTTAAACAGTTATTGTATAGT
>JBCEZY010000021.1:521437-550050 GCA_039654445.1 Cataglyphis savignyi | reverse complement strand
TAAATGTATATATATATATATATATATATATACCTTTCCGGATACATCTCAGAAAATAATTCATGCAGCCTTCATGAAAGACAAAAAGTCATTCAAGAATGGTTACGATACGCAGGAGATCGAATTAATTATGCAAATAAAAAATTACAATGTTAAATAAAATTAATAATTATAATTATATTTAAAAAATTGTATTAAAAAAATAATTAATTTTCAAATAAAATTTATAATTAAAGATCAAAAATAACAATGTGTAATTTTCTAACTTTATATATATATATATATATATATATATATATATATATAATTTAAAATTATTACCAATCAAACTCACAAATGTCTCAAAGCAATCCTATATATAACGTTTTAAAGACAATTTCTCAAAGACAACTTAAAGATGTCTTAAAGGCAATATCTCAAAGTCGTCATAAAACAGGACATAAGACGTCTTAAAGACATCATAAATACATCTATTTGATAGTCTTATAAGACATCTTAGTAATTTTAGAACGTCTTTTAGACGCCTTGAAGACGTCTACATGTTCTCTGAGTCTGAAAAAAAGAAAAAACAATTATTATGGAAAAGTATGGAAAAAACATATATACAAAATATATGAAACATTTTATGGTACTTACGAATTAAGCGGTTTCTTGTACGACTTAATTTCATCTCGAGGAACATAATAATTCATGAGTTTAACACTATTGCTGTTTCCTTCAGCGGAGCGTTTACCATTATTGCTGCTTTTTTCAGCGAAGTACATTTTGTCTCTCTGTTATAAAAAGTAGAACGGTTATGAAAAGTAGAGCGGTTGACGTGACACTGATCATATAAAACCGAATATACGTACATTTTTTAAAAGTATGATGTGGGGGGAGATCAATGCTTTGAAATTTAGGAGAAGGGAGAGACAGCCAATTGAAAAAATTCTTAGAAACAACTCGCGAGAAAAAAAGAGTGGGGAGAATAAGAGATTAAACATATTAATAATATTTACATATTTTCATTTTTTTAAATATTGCAATTCTTTTTGACGTTGCGACCACCAGTTAAATATTTTTAATACATTCTGTAATGCGCAATTCTTAACATGATTTCCACATCTTATAGTATTAGCAACATCTAGATTATTTAAAGAATCAATATCTTCATAATCAGCATTCAAAGTCTCAATAATCAGGTTTTCTCTCGCATAATTTTCAAGCAAATCCACCAGCCATTCTCGTTTCTGACATTCCTTGACGTACATGAGAGTCGACGTCTCGTCATCCTCTTCTGTACCAAATACGGCCGAGATAATCAAACGTTTAGCCATGCTGTACGGCACGTTTCCGTCTTCCAATCGTAATCCACAATCAGTGGTGATTCACAATCAGTCAGGAAACACATAATTTGTCGGATCTTGTGAGAAGATTCCATGGTATGGGGAATGTAAATATGTAGTGCCAGAATGATCCCCTTTCTCAGCATCGTCACCTCCTTTACAGTCAAATTTCATCCCGACGAGAAATCCTTGCACGTCCACGAACATTGGTACGGACATAACGTTTTTCATATCAGCACGTCGAGAAAAAAACTGCGATTGATGCATTATAGGTTTTATATAATCATATCCCCCACTTAGATGATTTTGCGCACCACATTGGTCAACGGATTGTATTGAATCACACGATCGTGTATGATGAGACAGTACGCAGTAGTATTCATCGATCGTTCTCCTTACACTCGAATTCCAATCTCTCATCCACGGTTGCGCTCTTGACCGATTCGTTTTATCGAGAGCAGCCGATAATCACACACGGACCGTTGCGTAGAAACTGCGTGACGGTAAGACTCGGCTCGAGATATTCGTATCCGTAATAATTTTTGCAGAAACGCTGGTATATGTCGTACAGAATTAATCATCTGTTTTTATCAAAATCCAAATTCATATCGTTGTACGGATAGCATTCCGAGTTCAGATAGAGTTTCACGTTGTTCAATTTGCAGTCGTCGAATTGACTCGTATCCTCAGACGTGACGTTTTTCCGGCCTGTCTGCAGAGCGAAGACGTATCGCGGTTTCTCGAGCTCAGTCGCGGTTTTAATGGCCCACGAATGTTTGATTGTACGCTGCAATAGTGGAAACTCGTACATTACAAACTTCGTACAGATCCTACGAACGAAAATCCATGCTGAGATATCATCCACTTTCCAAGGTGTGCAACATCGACAGCTTGTTGACCTCGTTCAATAAAATGTATGGCATTCGCCATTGTATCTTGAATATGTTAATCACAGGCTCCAACGTCAAATTTCCAATCAGACAATTGTTATCGTTGCGCGATCGTATTAAAATCAACTCGTGACGAGCGGTAATCACAATGCGTTTGTAATCTTCGCAAAATCTCTATAAAATGTAGAGTGGTACGAAAAAATTAAAGTATCCGCATTAATCTGCGCATCCGGCGTTCCTCATAATCACGGTTCTATCGGATGATATCGTTACATAATTCTTAAGTGTGCTAGTTATTTCCACATTTTTGTTACAATCAATCTCCACACCGTCGAGTTCGTATCGAATCTCATCGAACATGAAAGCGATGCAATTATTTCCCAGAGTTACATCAGATCCTTCAGCTGATTTGTTTGGCGTTAGTTTTCCTTCAATGTATAGAAAACTCTCATACGACAATGTATACAGATCCTGTTGTTGTATGGGTATTCGTATGTCGTCGCTGTGTTCAAACATTGACGTACGGATTGTACATGTGAGTCTCGAATTTGACGATACGATCGTTAAAGATCGGCTCACCTCCAATGTTAAAAATGTCGGTAATGTTTTCTTAGATATTTCGTACCGCGAAGCCCAAATATTGTAAAAATTCAATATTCGACGCGTTGAGCTTCTTTCTCATCTTTTTAGCGCAACCCAATGATGATGATGATGATGATGATGATGATGATCGGATGGTATCATCAATCAGCACCGAAAAGATATTATTATCTCTCACGTTCTTCTTCGAGTCGTTCAACATGAGCATCTCAAGTATCGCACACTAATTTTGTCGCCGTCGTACGTGCAATCTGACGGTGATCTCTTCTCCTCGAAAATCGAGCAATCGTCCGTCTTGATCTGCGTATCGTTAGATCCGTAATGCTCCGCGCAATGATCGGCAGGTAAATGATCTGCGCAGGCCTTTCCAATATCTTATATCCTGATGGCACGCTTGATGAAAATTCATGTATCGTATGAAAACGTTTGTCGTTACTGTACGCACTCGCGATCACGTTACTCTCTATGCGGATAATGTTTACGTTGATGATATTAATTGGTACGTCCGATTGATGCCACTGTCTCGGCTATAATATGCGGTTCGAGAATCCCAATAACGATCCAATGTTGTTGGATTTGTTAAAGTTTACTTTGAAAGCGCACCTGATCTCGCTATTCATTATATTATAATTAGCACAATGTACTATCGAGTATTCTACAGTTTCGTCCTAGTCACCGTTCATTCGAACGGTTTTCTCTCCTGATGGGATATCACCGCGTTTATCAACATGATTGCCGGAGCGAAACACGCATCGCGGGCTTTTCTATAAAATTTCTAGTTTCAAAACTCATGTATGGCGTGTATCTCGTACGATCCTTCGGAAATCGTAATTTCCGTGTCATTTTTATCGAAATAAAATTTATTATTCAAGGAATTCACGTTCGGCATCGTATAATAAGTCTCAAATTCGTTAGGCCGAGCTCGTAGTCACCGTCACTCAAATTTATGGCTGAATGGTAGTGTACCGCAGGACCCTATTCTTCCCAGTCAGCGTGAATGTCATAGACATGTCGGAAAAAATGTTTAACGAATGCTGAGTCTTAACGGATCATCAGGCTAAATTCACACCGATCGACAGTACGAAGAAACTGCAGACACAATTGTCCGCAGATACTCTGATCGTAAGTTTGAACAGGTGTGTGGTTGTACTGTATATTCCGCCCAAAATATTGCACCAATTTATTCGGTGGTCGAAGATTGCCAACTGTCGAAATATATAACGCGATTCTCTCTCTTTGCGTAGGCCACTCAATGAGTACCTGGTCTTTTGATGTTATTCAAATTCACGATGCCATTCTTGTTTTGACGTATACCACCGATTGGTAAAGAATCACGCATAAAAACATCTCTAAAGACTGGTATACGCATACATTTTGCTAGTTGTTCTAATAGTATGTTCATTGTCACGCCCGTAGGCATATTTCACATCTCTTTGACGTTTTTTCTTTCTTCGTTATCACGATCTGTTCTTCGTTATCACGTCTCCACGTTTGTACGGGTCGAGATACAATCTTTGTCCATATTTTACGGAGCGAGATAAAGCCCGCGACCTTCCATCGCGCGATTGCGGCGTTGCAGCTCCTTCAGCTGATGCCGCGCAGCTTGGCTGAGCGTTCACTGTTTTTGTCATGCCGGCCACTCCACCGATCAAGAATCCGCCCAAAATCGGTAAAATCGGCAATACACCGCCTTGTTTTGCTGTTGGAAGTATCCGTTTCTTCACCGTTTTTTTCTTCGTCTTCGTCTTCGTTTTCATATCTATACCGATCTTTGTCTTAGCTTTCATCGCTGCCCAAACAGCTGTAGCTGCGGCTCTCTCATTTAGAGTCGAATCTTTTGCGACGATCCGTTTTTGCGTTCTTTCAGCGAGTATCCTGTCCGCGTCTCTTGGTGAGATTGGTGCTCCAAGAATACGCAATGTCGTGCTCGGGGCACGCCGCGTCCAATGAATTTTTACCCTGATCACCTTTCGCCAATTCGTTTTTCCAAATGGATACTCGGGCTGCAAAATTGATAGCCAGGAATAATTAAATAATCTAATTCGATAGGAATTGCGTTTATCGCACGATTTAATAGGTCTCTATTTTTGTTAACATTCACTGCAATATTTTATCAATGGCGTTGGCCCGTCGATATGCGTTCATTGCCACGATTGATTGTAATGTTCGTAGCAGCGACGATATTGTTGAACTTCCAAATCCGCCTTTATATATTCCAGAAATTTATCATAGATAATGGATGTGATCACTGCACATTCGCAGCAAAACGATTTTCGGCACAAATTGTAACTGTTCGGCGCTCAAATTGCAAATATCGGAAGGTCTCGATAGCAAGATGAATATTTTCGCTACTGAGCGATTCCGCGAATATCTATAAATAAGCGTTCGATCCAATTGCCTTCTCAGTCGGCAATGTGAAAATGAAATTCGTTCGCTACAAACGTTAGCGATAATCAAAGTGACGAATCATGATGATAAATTACAGGGAGACAACGCGGAGATGTGTAAGCATGGTACAATGTTACCGATTACTATACACGGTATCATTTGCTTTCTTTCGAATTGCGGTAAAACCAATGTGTTGATAAGTTTGATAGAAAGTCCACACGGTGTACATTTCGAGAACGTGTACGTGTACTCAAAATCGCTTTAACAGCCGAAATATGTATATCTGGAGAATTTATTGACATCGATCGACGAAAATGGTTATTTTACATTCTCTAACAACAGTGATGCCGAGCGAGGCGCGTCCAAATTCTATCTTCGTGTTCGATGATGGCATGCGATAAGCAAGATGCGGTGAGAGAATACTTTTCAATGGGTCGACACTCAAGCGTCGACTGCTTTTATTTCTATCAGACGTAAGCGAGAATACCTAAACATCTGATACGCGACAATGCGAACCTGCTGATTCTGTTCAAACAGGATGCTACCAACCTGAAACTTGTGCATCACGTAAATACCGATGTGTATACGATGAATTCTGCGCGTTGTGTCGCGATTGTTGGCAGCACAAGTATGGATTTGTAGTGATAGACAAAGACAGCTCGTTCAATGATAGTCGGTATAGAGAAATTTTAACGTGTTCGTGATACCGTAAAACGATTAATCGTTGCCGATACGTCGTGGTGAAATGTGAAAAATTGACACTCTACCGACATGGATGGCAGCGAGAGTATTCGTCAGCGCGAGAAGATTGAGAGGAAAATTGCGAAAACGAGCGAATCGATTCGCAAGAAACATCGCGCTTTGAAGACCGGCAAAATTGAGGAGGATTTCGTATTAAAACACTTTAGACTTCTCATCGGACCGCTACAAAAGATTGTCGACAACTCTAGTTCGATCGTGGTAGAGAAGGAGCCGGAGAGTAACATCGATGTGGAAATTGAACCGTTAATCATCCATAGTGTGAGAAGGATGCGACACTGAAAAAGAGAGAAAAACAATCTGACATCTGGTCGAATCACTCAGCGACACGCATAAATCAAAACGATTTGACGTTCGACTGGACGAACCGCCGATAACCTCTACCGTCCGCAACAACGAGAATCATACGATGTCCGAATCACTTACTTGCGAGGATGTTTTCGAAACCACCAACGACTCGCTCGTAACATCTGTTCGAAATCAATTGCAAACGCTGGAAAGTCAAGAAATGTTGCGAGATCAGTTAGGTCCACGGGGTCAAAAATACATCTGACTTACCCTGAGCGGTGATCAACATAGACGACGTGTTTGGTGTTTATCTCGGTCAGGATGGAATGATGTTCGGTAATAAACGTTTTGACGTGGACAACGCGGATAACATAATTATCGGCGTACGATACGCCGGCACACCTAGTCTTTACGAGTTGATCTTCAAGAGAAGATGACGTCATCTATACAGATGATGATAAGCAAACATACAAGAGCATGCTATTGGCAACGAGCGCGCATAAAGACAATCACGATACGCATGGTCGAATACGGGGCAACAGAGGATACAAGTACAAAGAAATAATCGCACCATTAATGTCGATCGAACCGAAAAAAAAATCAGGAAAAGGAATATTCATGTTTCGCGATGTCGCTAACCGACAAGATTGATTACGTGCAATTCCAATGAATTGGTGGATCGTCTACGATTGCTCGACTCTTCGCGCCAAGCAGGTAACAAAGGTCACGACAACGAAATCTTGTCGATCATCGAGAAACTTCGCGAAGCTGGCATTATTATAAATTAAACGGTGCCTCGACAAGCAAAGAATAAGCCTCGGAAAAAAAAAGTTTGAGATATAAAGGATAATGTAATTTTTTCATACATATTATTACGCGTCGAGAGACCAATCGCTTCGTTAAAAACATGACATCGTTAAAATCTGATAAAAATATTGAGAAACTACGACTTGTCGAGAAACTGCATGCTCCAGTGAAAAGAAATTTTCCTCGAAGACACGTCATAGTGGGATACGATGACTTGTGGGAGGCTGACATCGTCGAGATGCGTCCGTACTCGCGTTTCAATGGAGGCCACCACTACATAGTTACAGTCATTGATGTGCTGAGCAAGTACGCGTGGGCCGTACCGCTCAAGAGTAAAAGCGAGACGGCTAATGCTATCGCTGAAATAATTCGACAGTAAGAGATGTCCGAAAAATATTCAAACCGATATGGGGAAGGAATTTTACAACACCAATGTGCAATGCCTCATGAAGAAACATAAGAGTAATCATTATTCCACATATTCGGTGTTGAAGGCATCGGTCGTCGAACGATTCAATCGTAGACTGAAAGACGCTATGTGGAAGATGTTTACGCTCAACGATCTTACAAATGGTCGGTAAGTTACCACGACTCGTGTCGGATTACAATGCGCGCAAGCATTGAAAGATCGATATGCAACCCGTCGATTGTTATCCCCACGATCGCCGAAAGATTCTTGGTTATGTTATACAGTGCGATAAAGATAGCGGGTCTAGCAAAGTTCAAAAGTCTCGGTATGCGTTAGCAAATATAAGACGATTTTCGAGAAAGATTATACACCAAATTAGACCACCGAGGTGTTAAAATTGTTAAAGTGCTAATCCCGTAATCTATCTACTCGAGGACTATCGCGAAAAATCCATCGCTGGAGCGTTCTACGAGTACGAGTTGCGTCGCGCGAATTATCCGGATGTGTATCTCGTGGAGAAAGTACTGCGCAGGAAGGGTAATGAAGTTTACGTGAAATTCCTGAGATTCGATAGATCGCACAATTCTTAGATACACAAAGACAATGTCGTTTAATTAATTAACAAACTGTATTTATTTTTATATATGCAAAATATGAAATACATATAAAATATTTAAAATATATAAAAATATATTATATGTAAGATAGCATATAAAATATAAAAGAGAAAAAATAGATATATATTTGTTGTTTTCCTATCAATAAGTTGATACATACACACATACATACATGCATTATAATACGTTACATTACGCTACATTGTATTATATTACATTATAAGGGTATTCGGTAATGCCCCCATGATAACATGTCGGTCGTTTCGGGTACGATATACCGCTTGTCACTTACGGATTCGGAGCAATTTTTGTCTCGTGGATAGTATATACTTCATGCAATTTTGACCTAATACACGATTGTTGACGTGTCATTTCAATCTCTTCGTTCAAGCATCGCGTGTAATCCTCAAAAGTTATAGTACGCCCAACGATGTTATTCTTGACACCTTTTTCGTATCCTTTTTACTATCTACTCGCAACGCGTGTTTGCAACACATTTTTGTTCTAAGTCCAACGAATTCGGTCATGACCGCGCCATTATCTTCGTCTTTCATTAAACTCGGCACTTTTTTATTTACAAGCAGTATATCATATGCTTTGTTAGCCGGATAATCGCTCGTATCGAATCTATCGATATTGCGTTTTATATTCTCATGTATCATCGCATTTAATGTAATAAACTATCTGTATCGGTGTACATGATTTTACAATTGTCGCGGTATAATGGTAACATGTATTCGTGATGAAATTCGTACAAACACACTTTGAATATATCAAGTATGCACATACCGACATAGATCGGTTAAATTTTACCTCAAGTTTACGCCTCAAGTTTCGTCCGTCCCACTTTGTTAATAATTTTACATCAACGTGGTTTCGCACGTTTTCCATAGTTTTACCGACATAGATCGGTTAAATTTCACCTCAAGTTTACGCAGTTCAACAGCTATCAGATTCTCAGAAAAGACACTCATGCTGTAAAAATTCGGTTTTACGATCATTGCTTCTGCACCGTATCGTCCGTCCCACTTTGTTAATAATTTTACATCAACGTGATTGCGTTTTCCATAGTTTTATTGAATATCGCGTTATTCATTAATTTGTATAAATTTTTTTGAAATCATTTCTCGCGAGTATTTAAAATTTTGTATTGAGTTCGCTGTAATCGCGGAGCCATGCGCATTGAGCAAATTGCAATACGCGATGTATTTTTGCGACGCAAAGACCATGACGCGTACACTGTTGCAGGTTGCGATAGTGTATGACATAACGCTTTTTATCGTATAATGTCGCGAGGAGTTTGTCCTTCCGCTTACCGGAAGGTTTATCGCGTATCGGGCAAAACAGTAAATCAGCGTGCGCATCGTAAAGATGTTGCGGATATTCCAGATCGACCTCGAGAATATAACCTGTTGGCGAATCCGAAGTGATCACACTAATATTAAAATCAGAAATATCATCGATTCATCGAAAATCGGCATAAGGCAATGATTGACACATTGCCCATCCGTATAAGTTGTTTACATCAAAATACATCAAATACGATAAAAATTTCGATGGATCGTACGACTGCATATACTTGTTATTAGCATGCGCGTATCTGTCGGAACATTGACTCAAACCGCCGTTTGATAAACATAACCATGTCGATATCAGTAAGTAACTCAAACGTTAATATTTGTATGTTTCAATATGCCATCCCACATGTAACCGGGGAGAGTAAAGTAATACGCGGGGTCGAGGCCATAACTTTTAATGCACCATTCGCGGAAATTTTCAAAAATATTTGCTAATAACAAGACATCTGTTTTTAAATATAGATCGCTGTATTCGCCTAGCGAATGGAGAACCGCTTCCAGACAGTCTCGGCGTGCGCGTAATCGCTCTCGGATACAGTGTTACCAGTCAAAGAACTGTGAAATGAATCGCGCGGTGGTAAATACGTATCCTGCAGCTTGTCCTCATCAATATATTTATATGGAAAGATACCCTTCCTTGTTAATAAATTGAAATTGAAATTGTCTTCTTATAGATTTTGAAATTTCGATTTTAAAATTTTGAGTTTGTCTTTATTTAAAAAAGATACTAATTTGTCAAGGCTGGCTGAAAGAAATTTATATAAATCTACAAAACGCAATTTGGTATGAATTTTTTCTTCTGCAAGTTTAACATTTTTTGTAAAAGATATATTTATTTTTTTTCGTTATCGGTAATACATCGATTCTCCCTTCGAACGCTATGGCTATTTCCTTAATAATAAAATGTGAATCGTATCCGGATAAATTATGAAAAACTATGGAATGTAAAACGAGTCCTTATAATTTAAATTGCAATTTAAATGCGCGAGACCTCGGTACCGCCCGGTCAGATGACAATGATCGCGTACTCATGTATCGTCCGGCACGAATGGTTTCTCGCAAATGTGGCAATGCGTCGCGCTGCGAAATGCCTCTCACTGTTCGTGCGAGAATTACCATAGGGACATTCATGGATATTCTACTACATCTTCTTCTTTCTTAAATACCACCGCCTTTCATTTTATGACTGGCGTAATTTCTGCGTAACAGAACTCAATTCTGATTGTAATGCAGCAAATAATAACGGTTAATTGAATTCACGTAAGTTATTAAATTTTATAATATTACTAAAAATATAATTATTAATACATTTTTATATTACAGAAGAGGCCCTTCCCTGCCATCATTATTCCGCAGGCACGGCTGCAGCAGTCATTTTTAACTTTTCATTTTATTTCACACACACACGCATGCACGCACGCGCGCGCGCGCACACACACACACACACACACACATATATATACACACACGCACGCGCGCGCGCGCACACACACACACACACATGTATATACATTCTTTTATAAATAAAAAATGTATTAATATTAAAAATATTAATTATTTCTAAATCTCCTTTTTTCCTTTTCTCGTCTTTTTTTAGACATACAACCGCGGCGCGACGGGTGGACGAGAGATAGCGCGAGGCATTCGCGTGGACGTGGGAGAAGGATAGAGCTAATGAGATTCTCAATGTATGGGTGATAGATAGAGCGAGGCGTTCGTAAGGCGGTGCGTTAGAGAGGGATAGCGCGAGGCGTTCGTAAAGCGATGCGTTAGAGAAGGACAGCGCTAATGGTTGCATGCATGTGAAAAATTATATTAATATTAAAAAAGACATCTCCTTCTTTCCTTTTCTCATCTTTTGTTTATACCTGTGCCGATAAACGGTTATTACTAGAAAAAAATTCTCAACGTTCAGATCGCACATGCAATGTACGCTATTTGTTTATAATGTTTATAAAGCAGCCGGACATCGACGCTCTCCTTTATGAACCGGTTTAAACATGTCCCGCTCCCATGTTAAGCGCCTTTTCATCTCTTTCTATAAAAAATTCCCTTCATACTGCATATGTAATAAATGCTATTTGTTTACAATAAATATAGCATCGAACATCGGCACTCGTCTTTGAAATATGTCCGCTCCCGCGATGAGCGTCCTCAGCCCGCGCAACGTCATATCCCCCCCCCCCCCGCGTCCACAAGTTCCCCGCGCAGCTTCCCTACTATTTATTGTAAACAAATAGTATGAAGGGGATTTTTTTGAGTGTTATCGTGGGAACGGGACAATATTAGATATGTAGGGAGAGAGAAAGAACTCTCATATTATTCCTACTCATGGAAATAAAAAACATAAGTGATAATGATACAGGTAACGAAATGGAAAATGTTGCTTTGCATGTTGATGGGAACATTGATGCAAATCGTTTGTGTTCTACAAAAATTAGTGGACGATTTTGGGCATATTTTTGCTGAATTGCAGAGACTGTCCATTCATTGTATCGGCGAATGTCGTTTTACTGATCATGTAATAACCAAAACAAAGCGTCACGGTCTAAAAACCCATTTTTTTGTCGAATGTCGAATTTGTCGCTTTACAGATAGCTTTTGGAGTGAACCAATAAACGACAAAATATTGGATGTCAATAGAGGCGTATGCGATATTATATTGACAGGGACTAGTCATAAGCAGCTTGAAGAATTTCTTGCTGCTATGGATGTTCCATGCATGAGCAATAAAACATATATAAATTATCACAATGAAATGTCGAAAAAGCCTTCGCCGCCGCCGCCGCAGAAGAAGAAATGCGCGAGGAAGAAAGAAATTTAACAATTGAAAGAGATGTTGGATGGCATTCCGTTGTAACGACCTGCGTCGTTACTAAAGCCTCGCGGATCGTCCACCCGTCCGCAGAAGAGGCTGGCGCTCAGCGCCTCATAAATTTTATTATTACGCCGCTAGGCGATGCGATCCCTCACTAGAGCGATGTGAGCCTTAGGGAAGGAAGTCGGCCGGGTATATAAGCCGGCTTGACACGGCTCGCGGTACTAGTCCCTGGTCCCGATCCTCGGGACACTAAAAGCTTCAGAGCGATCTCTGAGTCTCCAGCCGACCGATCCTTATACCGTTCCTTTAACCTGGTCTAGGAGACGAGTGCTCTCGACTTCGGCCGAGCGCTCTCGGCGTCCAGTCCTGTCGGTGCGAGGGAGTGCTCTCCCTTACGCCAACCACCTCCGGCCCGGGGGACGAGTGCTCTCGTTCCCTGTCGAGTGTTCTCGATGACCGGCGCTGTCCGTGGCGAGGAGTGCTCTCTTCGTCGCCTCCTCGCGATACCGTCGACTACGACCGCGCGGGAATCTCCCGGTGATCCGCGATCGAGAGCCTTTAGGCTCTGTTCACAGTACGCGTCGCGTCCGCATTTATCCGGTATATACCGCCTAGTTAGTAAGACCGACTCGTGCCCGCTCGTGACGCCAGGAACAGCATCTCTCCAGCGCCTAGTCCTTCTCAGGATAAGTCGCAAAGCACGCCGGTTGGCCCCTTAGTCCTTTTCAGGACGGGCAGCTGAGCGATGCGCATCCTCGGTATCGCACCAGACGTCACGACCTGGCACGATCTTGCGTTCAATTCGTGATCTCATATCCGGGTTAGGAGTAGTCGATTTCGTTTCTTTCATTACGGGCCTATCCCGTTTCCTTTAATTATATTCGCGAGCTATATATATATATATATATATATAATTTTCAGTTGTATATAAGATTTCAGTTAAATAAATCATTGTTATATGTTAGCCAAATCGAGTGTGTAATTTGCGAGCCCGAGTCTTTTCCCTCTCTCGAATCCTGGAACCGACGAGCCGATTCGTGGCATCGGGAAAGGTAGACCGTTACACCGTATATACCCGTAATAACAGATGGCTTATGGATGAAGAGATCCTATAGTGGTAGTGATGATTCTCTGAAGCTTCATCTGAAGCAGCTATTATTACGGGCTATTATTCCAAAAAAGTTTTTATTTTATTTGTGGGCGTTAGAAATAAATATTGCATTATTTGCGCAAGAGCAGCAAAAATTTTTTCACATCCGAAAGAACATAAATGTTTTAAAAATTGGGGAAATAATCAAAGTTTGACAAGTATGGAAAATGATATAATCCTCAAAAGCTTCCGATATAGCTTAGAAATGCATAAATTAATTTAAAATAATTTATTGGTGACAGAGATAGTAACGTAGCAAAAAAACTGAGAGATTTCCCACCGTATCCAAATATTGTTGTGGAAAAGATTGAATGCATGAATCATCTTCTCCGCAATTTGTATAATAAAATACGCGAAGTGGATAGTAGTGATAGTAGAAATATTTCAAAATTAAAAAAAGTTACAAATAGCGTTATGAAAATTCGAAACGCTGTAGTAAAGGCTGTAACGTTTCGCCGCAATAGTAAAGGATCCCGAGACCAAAAACTTGTACAATTAATTAAAGATTTACAAAATATACCCTGTCATGTATTTGATGGGCATAAAGGTTGCGCTTGCCTTAAATATTTTTGTAATAGAGAACTGAAAGAAGGTGAAGAAAATTTTGTGCCTCAATTACAAAAGGCAGAGTTATTTTTAAAAATCGAAATGGCAATGAAACGCATTATAGAAAATGCTACGTTTAGGGGAGACAGCCTCGATTACCTTGATCTTGACATATGCTGTCAAGATCAAGGTCATCGAGGCTGTCTCCCCTAAACTGTCATGTTAAGGTCATCCTCGTAAGGTAATCATCGACTTCAAAATGTTTTAGCCGTCGCTCGTTTTTTATTAAAAAGTTATCAACAAAAGAATTTACACAAATTATATGCAATTTTTAGAAAATATATATATTATAATATTAATCTCTACCAGATTCATTCATTTATGTGTGCTAAATCGAACGCGTAGCAGTGGGAAAGTAGAGCCTCTTCCCCTGCACCTTTCTCTCTGAAAAAACTATTAACAAAATAAGTTATTAACATTATAAGTATTACAGATACAATTTACATCATAGGAAGCACAGGCGCACACACACGCACGCACGCGCGCACACACACACACACACACACACACACTCACACAACACACACACGGTAGGCAGGGTGGACTTTGCTTTACAATGTAGCATGTACTTTGTAAGTTGTAAAGCGAGGTCCACCCTGCCTATCGGCGGAATAGGTGCGTGAGGGGGGCCGAAAGCCCCCCTTGCACGCCCGCCGTGTGTGTGTGTGTGTGCGCGTGTACGCATGTGCGCGCTTTTCCTTCGTTCATTCATATGCGAGCAAGTATTACTCGCTACGGCACACGTGATTATTATTTCACGAATTATATCGCAGAATTTTTATTTAAAAAAATACATAATTTTGATAAACGCATTGAGGCTTTTTTTGAAATAATAAGTTCTATGTATCCATTAGATCGTTTAAATACTGATTAAAATTCTCGTTTTTTTCATACTCGTCCACTATTTCTTATATCAGATTCCTATGTCCATTCATGTATTTATTTATTCCACACATTCAATAAATAACATTTTAGTTAATATCATTTTAATAAAAAACGAGCGACGGCTAAAATCTCCTGAATATCACTCACGAGGGTGACTTTAACAAGATCAAGGTCATCGGGGCTGCCTCCCCTAAACGTAACTTTTATCGCTGATATTTTGTTTTATCATATATTATATTTACTAGTAATTCCGTGGAAAGTTGTAATGGAATTTTTAGTAAATTTATTGGTGGCAAACGTATTCATTTTGCGAGAAGGTTCATATGAAACGTTACGTTAAAGCACGCTACGAAGCGCGTTACGAATCGCGCGTTAAAGCATCTGTAGTTCAATTCAATACTTGGCAAGCATTGAGTTTTACTTGTCATGCAATAGGTAAAGAACCACCGGCATGTACAAAAATCGAAAATCGAAATATTGCTAAAAATGATGCTTATCAGAAACGTGCATACGCGGCAAAAGAATTAGGTCTCTCTGTTCCTACATTAAAATATTTTTCTAAAACATTAACTTCTGATAAAGATTATGGACCAAATGTGAAACAACCAGATATAGAAGGTAATAATATACGAACAGCTGAGACGTAATCATTTCTAAACGTTGATAGATCAACAACGTTATCGTGATGTATTGGAATGTGCTACACGGGGTCAGCATAAAAACCCGGCGTGGCACAACGGCGAAATCTTTTCACTGCTTCAAACTTTGGGAAAGTTTGTAGTAGAAAAGAAACAACTTTGTGCCAAAATCTTGTAAAAGCAATTTTTTATCTTTCTCGACTGACTAATGCGGCTGTTGAGTGAGGTAAAAAAAAGAGATGGTGGCACGAGAACAATTGCAGGTAGAGTTTGGAATAGAAATTAATGATTGTGGAATATTTATTGATAAAACAATTCTATATTTTGCCGCGACGCCTGATGGCATTATCGGAGACGATACTATTGTTGAGATTAAATATTCTTATACGGCGCTGCAAGTGTCTCCCACCGATGCAATAAGATTTCAGATGTTTATAGAATTTTCTATAAAACAGATGACACTCGTATGAATCAAAGACACATGTATTACGTTCAAGTACAGGGGAAACTTCACATAACACAAAGAAAATATTGCATTTTTGCTGTGTGGACACCCTTTGGATTAAAGTACACGATTGTCGAGCGTGATGACAGATTTTGGAAAATAAGAATGTTACCATTGCTTGAACGATTCTACGAGGACTGCTTGGTTCTTGAAATAATCGATAATAGAGCGGCAAGAAATATGCCAATTCGGGAACTACAGTATGTCATCGAAGCACAGGAAACGGCTCAGAAAAAGAAAGAGCGTCATTGATTGATAAAAAATCTATAATATTAAAATATAACCTTATATTAAAATATTTATATATATAATTTTTTATATTTTTATGTTTTATATGTATATATATACATATATATATATATATATATATATATATATACATATATATATAGACTTCCGTTTTCGGTGTCAAGGAGTGTGTTTCGAGGTGGTTGACGTGTGTATTTTGTAGGCAGTAGAGAGTCATAATGAAGCGTGGTAAAGGAGTGTGTGTATTGGTAGCAGCGTGAGAGAGAGCGCGGAGAAGTGATGGGTGAAAGCGGCAAGGTGTAAGGGCGGATATAAGGGTATAAAGGGAGGTGTAGAGCAGTGACAGTTAGGCCCTAGATTGTAGGTAGCGAAGAGCGTAAAGCGGGTTAGTGGATGGTGACGGGAGTCTGCATAGAGGGCGCGGGGAAACAAGATGGCGCAGTTTGCCATAAAAGAAGGAAAAGAAAGGAGAAGTAGCTACGGAAATGTGGAGCAGCTTTTAAAAAAGAAAAGGGAGTAGCCGATGCTAGTAAAGGGGGAAGAGGAGATGTTAAGAAGTAGGAAAAAATCGGGAACAGTAAAAGATGCAGAGTTAGGATGAATAGAGAGAGAAGGGGAGTTACAGCGAATGATGAAGGGCTGGAAATCAGAAATCGAAGAGTTATTGAATGAAGTGAGAGGTATGAAAGAATGGAGAGAAGAATTTAGAAAGATGAAAGAGGAGGTTAAGGAGGGATGGAGGGAAGAGATTAAAAATTTGAAGAGGAGGTTAAGGAGGGATTCAGGGAGCAAAGAGTAAGGGTAAGTGAGGAGATAGAAAAAGTAAGAAAGGAGTTAAGGGAGAGCGAAAAGAGATGGAAGGAAGAAAGAGAAAAGCTAAAAAGTCGTATTGGAGAGTTAGAGGGAAAAATGGAAGAGATGAAAAATCGTGATATCGGGGAGGGAGAAGGGAATAGGACGGTTAGTAGGGGAGTAAATGAAGGGATAGGAAATAGGGTAAAAGAGTTGGAAATTAGAATAGAAAAGAGGGAAAGGGAGGAAAGAAGGAAAAGAAACCTATTGATCAAAGGAGTAGAGGTAAAAGAAGGGAGGAAAAGGGCGGCGGTAGAGGAATTGTTTGGTAGTATTGGGGTTAAGGAAAAGATCGAAGAGGTAAGAAGGATAGGTAGAGGTGGAGAGGGAGGAAGGGAAATGGCTGTAGTAAGAAAGGGAAATGATTGTAGTAAGGCTGAAACGTAAAGAGCAAAGATGGAAGGTTTGGAATAGGAAGAAACTTTTGAAAGGTAGGAAGGAAAGAATTTTGGAGGATTGGACGTGGAAGGAAAGGATAATGAGATGGAGTTTAAAAAGGATAGCAAGGGAGGGGAGAAGAAGGGAAGGAAGGTTTGGATAGGGTATGGAAAAATAAGAATAGATGAGAAATGATGGAGATGGGATGAGAAGAAAGAAGGAATGCAAAAGGATGGAAATGGAAACTTAAAAAAGGGGGAGGAGGTAAGGGGGCGAAAAAAAAATGAAGTGTAGTTTTTTGGAACGTGGCGGGGATAAGGAATAAGGGAAGAGATTTTTGGAGGGAAGTGGAGGAGTGGGATGAGGTGGTGATAAGCGAAACCTGATTGGATAAAAAAGGATGGGATAGCTCGAGGGGATACTTACCGAAAGGATTTAGATGGGAAGTGCAATTAGCGGAGAGGAAGAATAAGAAGGGGAGGGCAATGGGAGGGATGTTATTAAAAATAAGAAAGGGATTGGGGATAGAGGAAGTTAAGGCAAAAAAGACGGAGGGTTTAATGGAAGTAGCGTTGGAAGTGGAGGGTAGGAAATGGAGTGTGATAGGAATATAGTTAGGGGAAATATAGAGAGGAAGCTGGAAAAGTTGAATGAATGGGCGGAGAAAAAGGAAGAAAACGATAGAATATTGATTCGGGGGGGGGGGAACCTTAACGCGAGAACAGGTGAGGAGGGAGGATTAATAAGAAAAGGACATGAAGAGGAGGAGGAATTGGGGAGAAGGTCGAAGGATAAAAGAATTAACAAGGAGGGAAAGGAGTTGCTGGGATGGATAGAAAAAGCGGGATGGACATTTAATGGTTGCACGAAAGGAGATATAGAGGGGGAATGGACGTATACGGGGAAGTGGTAATTCTGTAATAGATTATGTGATGGGGGACGAAGATGTAAGGATGCTGGTAAGCAGGATGGAGGTAGGGGATAATGTAGACGTTGATCACCACCCAATCATAGTGTGGATAAAAGGGGGGAAGAGAGAAACTTAGAAAGAAGGGAGAGGATGAGCAAAAAATGAGTATGAACGCAAGAGGGTAAGGAAGAATTTAGGAAGGCGCTAGGAAATGTAGATGAAGTGGTAGGAGAGGTAGATGAGGTGTGGGAAAATATGAGAGATAAGATAAAGAAGATGATGATGGTTGAATGCGCATCAAAGGGGGTAAGAAGGAAGAGAGGATGGTGGCATAACGAGTGTAAGGAGGAAAAGAATGTAGTGAGAAGAGAGCTGAAGAGAGAAGGGAGGGGATGGAAATCTTTACAGAGAAGCGAAAGGGAAGTATAAAAAGTTGATAGAGGAGAAAAAGAAGGAAGAGAGAGAAAGATGGGAGAGGGAATTGAAGGAAATTAGAACAGAAGGGCAAGTTTGGGAGATAGTGAATAGGGAAAGAAGGAAGAGGGGAAATATGAACGAAGATATAACAATGGAGGAGTGAGATGGATATTTTAGAAATTTTGGGGGGGGGGTTAATGGCAGAGTAGTGATGGGGCAGAGAGTAGGAATTTGGATAGATGAGGAGATGGACATAGGTAATGAGATAAGGTCAGCGATGAGAAAACTGAAGGATAATAAAGCGGTGGGTCTGGATGGAATTCCGACGGAGGTGTGAAAATACGGGATAGAGAGCCTGGAGGAATGGATGTGGAGAATATGCAATAAGATTTGGAGAGAAGGATGGATAGATGAGTGGAGTAAGGGGGTGATAGTGCCGATATTAAAGAAAGGGGAGGGGGAGAGGGTGGAAGAGTATAGGGGGTGTCGCTGATTTCGACGCTCTATGAGGTGTATGCTTCGGTGCTGGCAAGTAGACTAAGCGAGGAGGTGGAGAAGAAGGGTTTGGTACCGCAGAATCAGACGGGTTTCAGGAAGAGATTAGGGACAATGGACAACATATTCATACTGAACTATTTGGTGAATAGACAGCTGGGGAAGAAAAAAGGAAAACTAGTGGCATTTTTTATAGATTTAAAAGCGGCGTTTGACTCGGTAGATAGGAGGAAATTGGTGGAAGCAATGAGAGGGAGAGGGGGGGTGAGGGAAGGGCTGGTCAGAAGGAGCGATATTTTGAAGGAGACTAGAAACAGGATGAAGAGGGGAGAGGATTTGGGAACAGGCTATTCAACTGGAAGAGGAGTAAGGCAGGATTGCCCATTGAGCTCTCATCTATTCAATTTGGTAACGGCGGATATGGAGAAGGTAATGAGTAGTGGAGGATGGAGAGGGGTTAAATTAGGGGAGAGGAAGATCTACACCTTGGCATATGCGGATGATGTAGTTTTGATTGCGGAGGAGGATGGGATGAGGAGTATGATTGAAAGGTTAGAGGGCAATCTGGAAAAGAAGGAGCTGGAATTAAATGTAGGAAAGTCGAAAATATTGAGGTTAAGGAAAGGAGGAGAGAGAGAAAGAAATGTAAACTGGAGATGGAAAGGGAAAGTGATAGAGGAGGTAAAAGAATTCGCTTATTTGGGTTATGTAATGCAGAGGAATGGAGGACAGGAGGCACAGATAAGAGATAGGTTAAGGAAGGGTGCTGCTGTAATGGGTCAGGTTTAAGAAATGGGAAAAAGGATATTTAGAAATGATTGGGGAAGAAGATTATAGCTCTTCGATAAACTGATCTGGACGGTGATGGGGTATGGGATAGAAATTTAGGGATGAAGAGAGAGGAAGGAATTGGAGAAGCTTCAAGAAAGGTATTTAAGATGGGTGTTAGGAGTGGAATGAGGAACACCGGGCTATATGGTAAGGGAGGAATTACAGAGGGAGAAGTTAAGAGGTAGGGTCAGGAAAAGGGCGTGGGGATTTGAGAAAAGGGTTGGAGGAAGGTAGAGGGGGGCTTGCAAGGTGTAAGGAAGAATTGAGGGAGAGGAGTGAAAAGAAAAAGGATCGAAGTGGGAAGAGAAAAGATGTGGGTTCTTTAAAAACAGAGGTATGGGCATGGTGGAGATAGAGGCGAAAAGATCAGAAGGAGTGCTAGATTTCGGTTATTTCGTGAAAAAGGATGTAGAGATGGATAAAAAGGAACGTTGGGAGAGGATAGAAGGGTCAAGATACAATAGGTGCTACCTATAATAGATGGCTAGATATAATGGGTAAAAAAATCAAGGGGAATGGGATACCTGAAAAGTGATTGGGGGAGAAAGTAGATGGCAAAGGATGTTAAGGTACAGGTTGGGACATGGAATGAGGGACAATTGGTACTGGAAGGAGGAAGAGAGTAAAAAATGTAGATTATGTGGGAGGGAGGAGAAAACATGGGAGCACGTATGGGAAAGATGTGTGAACTGGGGGCGGGTGGAGAAGGGCTGGCAGGAGATGTTGGGAGAGGTGTTGGTGGAAAAAGGTGAAGGAAAGAGGTGGTTGAGGGAATTAGAGAGATAAAGACATGGGGTAGAGAATGATGAGGGAAAACTGATCGGATTGGGAATCGGATGGAAGATAAGAGTGAAGAAGAGGAGGGATAGAGAGAAAAAGAGAGAGAGGGAGAGAGTGGGCGAGAGAGAGCGGATTGATATGGGATGTGTGAAAAGATTGGGTACATGATATGAGCCGGAAGCGGAGGTACCAAGTTAGGGTAGGGCAAATAGCGTTGTGTGTGTGTGTGTAGGTAGATTAGAGATAGTTAGAGATTAAGAAGGATAAGTTAGAATTAAGTTAGATGTAAGTTAGATAGTAGAGTTAAGATAGTTGTAAGTATAGTATGTAAGAGATTGTAACCCCAAAGGAAGTCAATAAAATTTATATCTATCTATATATATATATATATATATATATACATATATAATATATATATATAATATATATATATATAAATGTTTATATATATTTAATTTTTTAAATATATCAATAATTATTTTTTATATTGGTCAATGGCATTCTGAGTCACTTGGGAAGAAGTGGTAGATAAAAAAACTCTGCTTATTATTATTTAATTATATATATATATATATATATATTGTGACGTTGCCGTCCCGCGCGCGTCCACCGGATCTCTCTCCGAGCGCTGAGCGCGGGAAAACGCATCCGCGCCAGTCCCGAACCTTCGAACCGTACCGAGATCTCCAGAGGGGCGTTATTGGTCGGACTTATTTCGTCTTTTAATTTTGCTGTTATTTTATTTCGATACCATTCGGGAGCCTTACCGGAGGAGAAGGAGGACGGATCAAAACGCAATTATAACAACTCGTCAGATGACCTTCGAGGGAAGAGGAACGGAATCATCGAATATCGAATTCGAAAGTGAGACCAGGAGCGCGAGAGGACAAGGAGGATCCCCGCGCCGGGACGCAGAACCGTGTGAAGACGGGCCCCGAAGGACCCCGATGGGACTTCCTCGCCGCGAGGCACGGGGGGAGAAGAGGAGATCCGCGAAGGTCATCATGGCCTTCCTCGCTTGCGAGACCCCGGCAAGACCCGCCGAGGCCTTCTCAGGAGGGCCCCGTGAAAAATATCGATCGCAATCTCGGGGGTGCGCGCGCTCCCGGTACACTCATGAGCGTGCCGCCGAACGACGGCCTCGCGTGTTATCTCGTGATTGGCCGCGATAACACGCATCCCGATTGCGCATCCTCGGCTGACCCGGCGTTATCGATCCTAGATCACCGTGTTCCCGGGTCAGACTGGCGCGGAGCCTAGCGTGGGACAGACGTGCGTTTGCGGCGTTGCGTAGAATATATCGAAGTGAGGCGTAGTGAGATCCCGGACGAGAGCGAGGGGACGAGAGAGAGATTGTGTCCCGATTCCGACGGACCCCCCCCCCCGAGGACGAGGCCTGTGGGCAGGAAAGCAGTGGACGGTCGGCCACCTCGATAAACAACATCATCATTGGTGAGGTTATCCTACTACGTAGTAACCACGCATGTTTGCGATATCGGGAGCGCACCGTTCTGCCGTCGTGGCCGTGATTTAGTGTCGTGTTAGTGTCCGAGCTCCGCTCGGAAATGGAGCGATTATCGCGCCGTTAGGGCGTAAAGGTATTGGTGACACGGCCCCGTCGGCAAGCGATTCGGGCCCCAAAACGTCTCGAGGGTTGGACTCCTTGCGTATTGCGCGTTTATTATCGTCTCTCTGGAGATCGCGGACCGAGATTACAGAGCAATACAATAGTCGCGCGATTCCGCGCCCGTCTAGCGTCTAAGTCGTGTATGTGTGAGTGTGTCTCTTGACATTCTTTGTTAATCGGCGAATGTGAGTGTGTTTCGCATGGATATTTCGGTTGCTTGCTTTCTTGGGCGAATCATACGCTTTTCGTGAGAGTGAGTGTGGGGGTGATTTTGCGGAGAGTACGGAAGGTCGTCTGAGCGTTGCGAGCTAAATATGTGGGGTGCATGCTAAAGGGGGCACCAGAGGCATAAAGTATTCATACAGCCCGCCGAAATAGCGAGCGAAACCTTGTCGATCCACGCGGGGTCGGACGATCGACCCGGTACAATTGCGCTCGAGCCTAGGCCCCTCGGCTCTGATACAGCGATCAACTTTCGCGGTGCTAAGGCGTTTCTAATACCCAAACTCGCTTCCGCAAACTTCTTTGCACTGGACGTATCCCCGCTTATCTCTGTTCACTATTCGGGCATCTCTCTTCCAAAATTAATAAAGCGGATATTTATTTGTTACGATTGACGAAGTTACCTTCTTTCGCGCGTATTTGTCGCCTTAACTGTATTGCCTCTTCCTTTCATATAGCGTTCTTTCAACATTCGCTCTGCCCCTCTACCGTTAGGTGAGCTAGCCAGCCCGCGACGAAATCGAATGCGTTCTTTGCGTCTTTTTCGCGTCTGCATCGCGTGTTTGTCGAATTGATACGCGCAAGACCGTATCTGGCGCCCAACTTAAATTTTCGCGAGTTTTACGGTTTCGTTGCGGCACGCGCGGAACATCTTCCACCCCGTTCCCTTCCGGCGTGTAATCCCTTCGCCGTCCCTTGTGTTTTTGTCGACGATTCACCCCTTTTCCCGCATCTCCCGACCGGCGAACCGTACTCCCGTTTGCCGGCGCTACCGAATAACCGGCCGACGGAGAGATCGCGACGGCGTACGCGCGTCGGGGAAAGGAAAAGTCGTCGCAATATATATATATATATATATATATATACAAATTATAAAAAGTATAATAAAAAAAATATTAATATTATATCATAATTTATTATAACAATTACATTTTGTATATTATTAGTTATTTGCTTTTTAATTAATAGAAATATGAAAATAATGCAAAAATGCATTGCAAATTAGATCGCAATTTGAACTGAGAAGTGATTGCATCGCGAAGTTAATATCAGGTAGTTTTTATCTTGCAATGTATTATTTTCACAAATATGTATAGTAATAAGTAGATGAAAATAAGAAAATAAACATTTACAAGTTATTAAAATATTATACATATAAATTTTTACAAGTTATAAATGGAAACATATAAATATATAAACGAAATTGCAAGTTCAATTACAAGAAATATTATTTATACAGTACTTCCCATTATGGTTAAGGTCGTGATGCGATCACTTAACTCAGTTTAAATTGTGATTCATTCGAATTTATAAATTCGTGCTGCATATTGCATATTATGCACGAAAACAATAACAATCTTATCGTGTCAAAATTTTTTTAACTTTAAAATATTAAATTAACGATCAGATTTTATATAAATAAATTTATAAAAATTTATAAATAAAAATTTATATACATATATAGATACATTGTTTGTTATTATTTTGTGTATATATTACTTTTAATATTTTTATTTTATAAAATGTAATCATATTGCATTGAAAAAAGTTACACAAAATAATACAAGTTATATATAATAATAAATAATGAAATTCTTCTATTATTATTTTTCTGCTATTTATATTAATTTCTATTATATTTTAATATTTTTTTGTTTTATATTCTTTGGGATAAGAATATTACAATACAAAAGGAAAAAGAGGTTTTTTAGTGGATGAGAGTCCCACATTACCACGTCGTACAGCCGGCAGTTTTCCTCCTCGCAAAAAAAAAGAAGGCAATGTATACTTGTACCGATGCGCACATCGTTACCCGGCCGTCCACCCGCCGGACACCGCCACCCGATGACCATCGGTCGGGCCAGCGCGCGTGATATACTGCCGTCTCACGCCCAGCAGTCACGGGACCTAAGAGCGAAGGCGCTATGCGCCCCATCGTATTATAAACCGGCGAGCGCAAACAAAAGTTGGTAAACATTTTGTTATTTATATCACCGGGTCGACACACCGTACCGGAGCACGAGTCGCGCGCTCGGGAAACCGCTCCGACCGCTTTCGAAAATTCCCGAGCCGCGAACGTGCTCAATCAAATTGTTGAACAAACAATTATCGCGCCGACGCGATACCGCCGACGCCGGGTATAAAAAGGCGCTTCACCGGGTAAAGAACACAGAACCTTCTCCGCTGCTCTGAAGTCGGTACGATGCTCAGAGTCTCCCGAAGAAACCTACACGCTTGAACAGCGAGATCGAGGTTGGGTGTACTCTGTTTCTGCTGGGCTTTCCCAGCATCCCGCAAAACCAAGCGTTCCGACCAAGCATCCGATCGTCCGGCAATATGTCTAGCGGTGGGAAGTTACCCGCCACCGACAGATATTCCCGTCTGCCGGACATTTCAACCGCGAACCGCTCCCGCAAATCCCAGATACATCGCGAAGCATCTCGCGATCCGACGCAAAGACCGGGACTCGCCATTATTACGGCGATAGAATCCGCACGATTAGGGCCATAAGACCGCCCTACGTGCCGAAAATATCGACACGCTATTCGCCGCGTCGCGAGGCTCCCGCCCCTCGCGACGATATCATCGCGCGCCATCGCGCTTGTCACTCGCCGGGTGAGATCGCCTATCCATCGCGCACATCGATTATCGCTCGACGCGCTCAATCCGCCGCCAAAGAGCACCAACTGCAAGTGCAACCGAAGTGTGCACTTGGGCTCGACACAAGTCGAAGCGCACTGCCAGACTCCGTAACCGTCGCTTACAACACACGGAACCTCGTACGAGCACTCACCAGCACCGTTCTCATCTGCGCCGATTCAATCACGTGCACTCGCGCCCATATACATTCATCCGCGCCCACACACACATACACACACACGCACACGCGCGCGCGCGCGCGCACACACACACACACACACACACACACACACGCACGCACACACACACACATACACACACACACACACACACACACTTTGTAACCCCGTAGTCTAACAATAAATAAATCTTGTTTATTTGGCATAAATCACTCGCATTCTCGTACTTACTATACTTTCCGAGCCCTGATCCCGACCGAGCTATCCTCCGACAGCGCTCGGAAAACCGATCGTTACATACTTATAGCAATATTGTTGATAGAATAAAATATATCTTTTGCACATAAAATAATTTTGAGAAAATAAACGTATGCATTTGTGCATATGTATATTTAAAAAATAATACACAAAGATTCAGTACAAAATGTTCACAGTCTGTCACGTTAAAAATTCATATGAAGCAACAATAACATAATCAGTCATCAGCGCAAATTTTTTATATTTTTATAACTATTATTGATTTATCATAGGACATACATTAATTTATCAATAAATCTTTCTTGCATATATACAATATGTGTGTACGTGTATAAAACGTGTATAAATATTTTTAATATTTAAAAACTTTTTTTAATCGTTTTTACAAAAAAAATATTTTTTAATTTTTATATATTTAAATATATTGTAAAAAAATTGTTGATGCCTATAGATTCTAGAACTTGAATGTGATATATTAAACAATTTCACTGAGACATTATATATTACTTATAAATGCTTTTATATTATCACTTTTACGCTATGCAGCAGTGTATATAATATATATGACATATGGCAACATCAATATTAAAAAAAAGAAATTAAAATGACAATTAGTAAATGTGCTATCTTATCTTTCTATTGCGTTGATGATATATATAAAGTAAATGATAATGAAAAAGCTGTCAAGTCTAAGAAGCGCCTGTATGTTTTACACGTTGTAGTTCACTTTATTAATTACTGTTCTACTAATATTTTATTTATTATATATTTCATACAATTTTGCAATATATGTACAATTTTTAAGTATTATATGCATATATTCGCATAAATAAACATAAAATTCACAAAAAATGGGCGCTTATTAATCTTGCTGCATTACTGCTTTTTGCTGTGAGAAGCCACAAAACATTTTCAGGCCGTATTTCGACTGTAAAATGATATGCTAGAGGAATAAGGATAGTGTAATTGTTCATCTTTTTCTATCTTTCCTCTCCACGGTGCGTCCACGCGAGCAATGCAATCGTGTGCGTATATATGCAGACATATCTATTACATAAAGACTGAGAATTTATTTCTCAGCATTGATTAGCGGAGTTTCATATTGTCACCGCGCGAGGTCACCAATATCAATTCGGAATTTGCCTGTCACTCCTGTCGACCCTTAAAGTTTTATATTTAAAATCTTTAAAATTAAATAAGAAAAATTATTAAAAAAAAATTAATAAAAATCTAAAATATAAATAAATAGATGAATTTTTACAGTTTAATTATTTAAGAGTTAATGAGATTATTAAAAAGTTTAATTTTTAATATAAAAAAAAATATTATTAAATTCATTAAATTAATATAAATATAAATTAAAATAAAAGAATTAAATATTATTAAAATAAAAATTAAATGTAAATTAGAATTAAAAATAAAAATATAAATTCTTAATCATTTTATTAAGAAAAATGATAGGGGAAGAAATGTAAATATATTTATATTTAAATGTATTATATTAATTAATATATTAATTAATATTTTTGATCTGTAAAAAATTATTTAGAAAATTATTTTTTCAAATCAAATTAGAATAAAATATTTTAAGACGTTTGCTATATAATTTAAGAAATACATCAATGGGATCGTTTGAAACGATCCCATTGATGTATTTCTTAATATAAAACTTCTTTGAAAAATTATTATCTCCGATATTATAATTATATACGATGTCCGTAATTTTTGACAAAGTGTGATAGATTAGATTAAAGTGAAAAGTCTTGTTCATTTTTTTTCTATAACGCTTAATGAAAGAGTTATTATTGTATAAAGTCTGACCAATTAGTGCCGATCTTTATCTGAACGCACATCAGTGAGCCACGCGTATGGTGCGCAGCCAGTGATGGAATGATGCTTTCGCACACTATCAAGCGCGCGGCTCACCGACATGCGTTCAACTAAAGATCGGCGATAATTGGTTAGACTTTACTCAACAATAACTCTTTTATTAAACATTATAGAAAAAAATGATACAGGACTTTTCTGTTCAGTTTACTATTACTATGCTCTATTTCACGTTCACGAGCGTTGTCATAGGTGCTTTGGGACACCTATAATGTTACCTTATATTAATCCGCGATTTCCGTCTGCTTAGCCGCTTACACGATGTTTGATATCTTTCTGTATTGCGTCTCCTTCTATATAATCGTCTATAATTATTGTCCATAATAATTGTCACTTTGGATGTATCTCATTTTCACCGATTTTATCTCCATAATTATTAATGATTTTTGCACAAAAAATTACGAAGAAGTACATATAACACCGTAAATACTATAATTTGCTTGAACTCAAATCGAATATCTAATGTTTTCTATGTAACGCAGGAATGCGGTATAAAGACGTGACAAAAGACAGAAAGCGCGATAAGATGGCGCGAAAAAAAAAGCGGCGCGATGAAAGGTGGCGTGAGCCGTGAGAAATAGGTGTGTATGTTCATCTGTTTCAATAGTACGTGTATATGCAGAATGATTAGCACTATACATGCACAAGACTTTCATTGTATGCGTGTGAGACAAGATTTTTCTGGCAAAAGACGCAGACTGTGTCCAGTCGCGCAAGTATCATATAAGTATGTTACGTATATTAATTGTATTAAATAAATAAAGTAACGTGTAATGTAATGTTGTTATATTATTAGTTTTGATTCTCTTAGAGTTAGCTTTGGCGCCAGATCCACTCTAAGA
>JBCEZY010000021.1:481198-521337 GCA_039654445.1 Cataglyphis savignyi | reverse complement strand
TATATATAGAAAGAGAAAGAGAGAGATCATAATAAAAAAAAATCTATATTCATATACATAAACTTCTATGTAGCTATAATTATGATTGCACATATTATATAAACTTATTTACAATATATTATATAAACTTACATATGACAATTATGGCTACAAGATTATCTACACATATAATATATCCAAATATATATGTATAATATATAAAATTATATATAATAATAATATATAAATATACCTAAATTTTTACATAGTGATAAACTTCTACATAACTATATATACGTATATTTCTGTCTGCATAGATATTAATTATATCTACACAGAAGCTTATTAATTAAATTTTTTTTATAATTAAATTAATTATTAAATAATAATAATATCTAAATACATATACCTAAATTTCTACATAGCTATAAACTTCTACGTAGCTACATATATGTATATGTCTGTCTGCATAAATATTAATTATATCTACACAGAAGCTTATTAATTAAATTGTTATAATAATTAAATTAATTATTAAAAAAACTTATTTTTTTAGAATTATTCATATTTTCCATGTCATATATTTTTTTCCTATACAAAATCCTATACAAATAAAAAAAAAACAATAAATAAATAATTATAAATAGAAATACAAAAAAAACAATAAATAATCATAAATAGAAAATAAGAAGGAAGAAAAAACTTACTTGTGAATTCATATTTTTTTTCGATATATGTAACAATTATTCCATATGTAATAATTATTCCTCCTATATATCTATATATTTATTTTTTATACTGTTGATACAACACTATACACTGTTGACACATCAACAACACGTGTGACAGGTTATGTTTAATCTAACATCATCCCGCCATTATCACTTCGATATGTAAATACAAATGTTACCAACTTATTCTCTAGAGGGATGCTTAGAACGAACTTCATTGGTGAATCATTTTGCTTCTTAGATATAGTCGGCAGCCAATGAGAGGACGTGTAGAGACCATATTGTTTTTTCACTTTTTATTAATAAAATAAATAACGATAATAGTACACTCTTTATCTTCCTTGATTAATAATAAACTTATGTTTAAAAGATGATATCAAACTACGCTGTAGTTATCGAGAACTCCGATAACAAAGGATCCGAGCTCGGTGAAACACATATTCTCTCGTTTTCGCCAACCTACGATTGGCAGCAATCGGGAGTAAAAATGCTTGCGTAACAAAATATTGATTAAATTTTGTTGTTACTCTTCTACAGATTAAATCTGACGAGAAACACATTAAAAAACGGACAAAGAATATTAAGTTTGCCGTAGGAATTGTAAGTCATACACGGGACGATTATTCCTCTCGAGATGAGCATGACGGTGTGATCATTGGATGGCATCATGGGTGTAGGACAATATTGACGAGTGTTATGTTCCCACTTCTACATCAAACCTCCAATTATCATCACATTTATAAATGCTATTTTTTATGCAATCCCCAAACGCACTACATCATTCTTGCAAAAAATAATAAAATATGTTATGTAAAAGAAGGTATGATTACATGTCAATTTTATATTTTCTGCGCGATCTGCGGAAAAACTGAACAATTCTTTGTAGATTTATGAGCGATGAATCCGCAAGTCAAAATGATCACGTCAGTTTTTCGAGGAAAATGAATTTTAAGTTCCTCAAAAACGTGTTTCTGAATATTTTTAGCAGAAAAACCTGATTTACAAGGGTCTTTAAATGAGGCTCAAATTTAAATTGAGCACAAATCTATAACAAATTACTTGTTTTTTCTAGATCGCAAAATCATACAGATTTGTATTATTAATATTCTTTTTATAGTTTATACAGCGATCAGTAATTGCGGATGCGTCGAACGCGCGCAAGCGAAAAAGGATCGATCCCTTCGCAATGACTACGAAAGATATCGATGAACGAGAGAAGACAACGAAAGTAGCTAAGATGCGCGCTTCGATTTGTAAAAAACACAAGCGTTGAAAACCGGCAAGATGGAGAGCGAAGTCGCTATGGAGACTCGTTTCAAACCGATCGTCGAGCCGTTGCGTCGCATCGCCGAACGAACCAAGCAAGACGAGAAAGACGCGATCAAACGCGAGGCAATCAGCATCGATTGCAAATGCTGATCCTATGATGAGCGTCGCGAGAGAAAATGGAAGATGGAGGAATCGCTAATTCCTACGCGAGAAAAGCCCGAAGCAAAACGGATACGAACGAGACGGCGATTGGAAAACGTGTCTATTCCATTAGACACGTTCCCCACAGAGAGAGATCCGCTCACGTTGGGCGAAACGGAAATATTTAAGGATCTTGAATCGCCCCCGACGCTCGAAACATCCATTAAATGAACTCTTCGAACTTCTCAAGGTCGCGAAATGTTGCACAATCAGCTAAGACCGTTGGGAAATACGTGGGAGCTATTCTCAGCGAGAAAGATCGAGCGAGATCGATCACGTTTACAGAGTGTACATCGGCGAGGACGGCGCGATGTTCGGGGATGAGCGTTTCGACGTAGACGTCGACGATTCCATATTCATAAACGGTATCAGATACGTCGGTACTCCCGATTTGTAAAACTTGATTTTCAAAAGAATGCCCGACGATCTCGTATACACTAAAAATGATAAAGTAACGTATAGGAATATACTATTAACGACGAACGCTCACAGACGCGACAAAAAAAGTAGTAATCCTGTTTTTAAGAAATAAAGAATACAAGTACAAACACGTCATGGTTCCGCTTTTACAGTACAGTCGGCGCAAATACGGACGCGGACTGTGTGCCGTCGACCATGCGAGTTACGGGGAATATGTAACGATGCATCACCCCATCATTTCCGACACGTCGCCTATCGGAAGTCTGCCGCCCGGCGAACACCAGCCAGGCAAAGGCAGAGGCGCTTAGTGCCCTATTTTTAATAACAACAAACATGGTCGGGAGATAAACAACCAACCGCCGAGCAGCGCCGAGCGCTCTCAAAAAACGCCGAAAGCGGCAAAACATCGCGCTATTTTCCCCACCCCGAAGGAGGATGTTGAACGACGCGGGTGCCGCAACCAAAAAGGTATAAAAAGCCCGACAGATCACTGACCTGTACCAGACCGGCAACTGAATCCGCTCGAACAGTACGCACAAGACAATTTCAGAAATCGCTCCGAAACCGTCGAAAGACAATAAACCGGAGTTCGACATGTTCGCAGCCTCCGTCGAGACTTCTCGACTATCTGCTCCAGAGAATCCTGTCACAAAACCTCTGTAAAAGACCGAGAGTGGACGAGTTTGCCGCTTTCCTCAAGTATTCTCGAGCTTTACGGTCCTCACACCCGACCGTCCGAATTCTGCGCATGACGCATCCCACGAACCATTATCTGGGAACACGCGCCGCGTCCATGATACCGACGCTTACACCAACTGCAGGCCGCCGCCCTGCAGTTCGCGCCGATCATCCGGCAGCATATTGCACGCGCTTTCGCGCGTACCTGTAAATATCGCGCCGCGAGATATCGAAGACTATCTCGCTTAGGGCACCCGTGAAGATACGGGATAATAACACCGCCGCCCGCACCACCGCGCATTGCGCGCCCAGAAGCATTCGTTGATAACGCATGCCCGCCTTGTCGCGCGCGCCTCGCGCCTACCAGCAAGCACCGGCATGCACGGGCCCGTTTTACCGCACGCGTCCCACGCCACGAGCTGGGACCTTCAACGAGATGCGCAAAAACACCGTCTAGCTCGGCGTCACAACAGTGCGATTACTATAAGCAAATACTATATAACATTGTAACAGCTGACCATTGCCATCGAGAGGCAAATAAAGACGTATCTTTCAACTCATGTCTCGTAATTGTGTTTCAACCTCTTCACGAACCCTGATCCCGATTGCGCTGTCCGCGCACGCGAAACCGCTCGTGAAGCGGCCCGTTACAAATAGAATCGATTACGTTCATTAAGATGATCAGAACGAATTAGTGGATTGACTGTGATTACTAGACGCTTCGCGTCAAGTTGGAAACATCGCTCACGATAACGAGACTTTATCAATAGTCGAGGAGCTTCGCGAAGCGAGCTTGATCCTATAAATCGAACGGCCGCGTCGGCGACTATCGCAGTCGCGTAAGACACGCGTGATGTCCGTGAGCAAATTCGGTATATCTCTGAAGAAACGCGACAATGATGTCGGAAGATTACGCCCGGCTATCAAATCCCTGCGAAATTACATGCGCAATAATGCGCTGTGCGCGAGCTCTGCCGACGATTACGACGCGAGAGAGCGCAAGATAAGACGTCTAGCCTCGCCAAAGGAGGACGCCGACGCAACGAACAAGAATTACGTTGATCTCTCATCACGCGTCGCGAAGGAGATCGAGTATCGCGAGAACGCTGAGAAAATCGCATTGCAGTTGAGAAAGGACGCGGACGAGGCGGGACAAGGAGTCGTTCTGCTGTTCGCGAAAGTAGCACAGCTCGAAAGCGCTCTAAATAAACGGTTCGACGCAACGGAGAGCATCATTTCAAAGATCGAGACGAGCGCCGACGCTCTGAACAAACGAATAAAAAATCTGAGCAAACGAATCGATGCCGCAAAAAATTCCATATCGCAATTTATAACGAATACCTTCACGAAAATACCTTCACGAAAAACGTAGAATCTCATAAAACGATACAGAAACTAACCGAGAAGTCGCAAATCGCGGCGAATTCCATAGCGAAAATGAAAAAATTGGAAGAATCGACGTCTCGATTAGTGAAAAAACCGAATGAGTTGGATAAACATATAAAAAGTTTAGATAAAACCACGAGTCAATCTCCTAACATAAAACAAGCTCGCCGGCTTTGATACGGTTCTTCCGGTATCGAAATCGAACGAGAAAGGAAAAAGCGTAAAAAAGCGTTATTCCAATAAAAAGATAGAATGAGCGCCGAAAAAACGAAGACTGGTGGAAAAATTGCATGCGTCCGCGAGAAAAAACTTTCCGTGTCACGGTGCGCGGGTACGATGATCTATGGCAAGCGGATGTGGTCGAAATGCGACCTTACGCGAGAAGCAACAAAGCTCACAATTAACACATCACTCAATAAGTTCCCGGTCTGACACATATATGGCAACATTGTTGACAGACCCACATGATTTCCGGGAAAATTTGTTTTTCTTAGTTAGACCGAAGACTTATTGAGTGATGTGTTACATACTCACCATTATCGACGCCTTAAGCAAGTACGCATAGGTCATACCGCTCAAGAGCAAGAGCTCCGGCGAGGTTGCCCGAACGTTATCTAAAATAACGCGAGAATCTAGCGGTGTCCAAAAAATCTGCAGACCGACAAAGGAAAAAGATTCTACAATACCGAAGTGCGAAAGTTTGCGGAAAACGCGGCGTAAATCATTATTCGACTTACTCGGTAATGAAAGTGTCGATCGTCGAGAGATTCAATCGCACTCTCAAGAACTCCATGTGGAAATATTTCACGCTAAACGGAACGTACAAATAGATCGACGAGTTGCCCCGTCTCGTGAAAGAATACAACGCGCGAAAGCTTCGCACTATCGGTGTGAGACCCATCAACGTGACCCCGGCGATCGCCGATAAACTTTTAAACACAGTGTATAACAACATGAAGACAGCCACTCCCGCCAAATTTAAACTAGATGATCAGCAATTTTAAGACCATCTTCGAGAAAGGTTTCACGCCTAATTGGACCACCAAGGTATTTCGAATAGCTAAGTTGCAACAAACCAATCTCGCGACATATCTATTGAAAGATTTGCGAAACGAGCCGATCGCCGGAGGATTCGAGCACGAGTTGCTGCGCGTTTTCCGATATTTATCTCGTTCGGAGAAGGTGCTGCGTCGAAAGGGCGACGAGGTTTACGTGAAATGGTTAAGAATAAACAAAACGCACAATTCTTGAATAAATAAAGCAGCTATATTATAACAAAATTACATTTTATTTAAATAAAAATATTATTATGAATAAAGTATATTTTTTATTTTATAAATTAAATTTATTTAGTATATTTAGTTAGTATTTTTATTTTATAAACTACATTTACTACAAATTTATTATAAACTTATAAAAAATATATAAATTTTATTGACTAAAAAATAAAACTTATTACAATGGTATTTTATAATGTCCTCACGGTAAAGTATCAGTTATTCCGGGTATGATGTACTGCTTATCGTCGTACGGGCTAAGCGCGATTTTCGACTCCGATACCGTATATACCTCGTATAACTTGGATCTTATGCAGGATCTTATTCGCGCGTCATCTCGATCTCTCGTCGCAGACAGCGCGCGTAATCGTCGAAGATCACCGTTCTCTCGACGACGCCGCTTTTGACTCCTTTAATTTTTTTCATCTCATTCCTACCGTCGACTCGCAACGCGTACATCTTCGCTCTAAGTCCAACGAATTCCGTCATAATCACGCCGTTATTCTCATCCTTCATAAGACCCGGCATCCTTTTATTAACGAGCGGCATACCGTACGCATTATCTATTGCGTAATCACTCGTGTCGAATTTATCGATATCGCGCTTCATATCTTCATATACATCTTTGCACTCGATGTGATAGATAAGACTATCCGTGTCGGTGTACATTATCCTACACTTATCTCTATACAATGATAACATATACTCGTAATGAAATTCGTATAAACGAATTTTTGACATATCAAGAATGCACATACTTACATAAATCGGTTTGTGAAATTTAACCTCGAGTTTGCGCAACTCCATAGCTATTAAATCCTCCGCGAAAACGCTTCTACTGTGAAAGTTAGGCCACCGTATCGCTCGTCCCATCGGGACACTAGACGGATGTCCGAGTGATTACGCACATTCTCCATAGTTTTATCAAACACAGCATTGTTCATGAATTTATACAGATTTTTTCAAATTCGTTTTTCGCGCTAATCTGCAATAGCGTGTTCAGCTCGATGTATCCGCGTAACTATGGGGATTGCGCGAATCGTAGTATTCTCGTAACAAGTAATCCATGTTTAATGCATTGCTGCAAGTTACGATAATGTATCACGTAATGACGCTTATCGCGCAACGTGGCGAGAAGTTTAGTCTGCCGTTTTCCGGGAGGCTTATCGCGCATCGGACAGAACGGTAAATCAGCGTGAGAGTCGTGAAGGCCGAGCGGATACGCAAAGTCGACTTGTAGAATATAACCGAATATATATAATATGCGAATCCGGCATCACGGACATTAAATCGATATTCGCAACATCCTCGACCTATCAAAAATCCTTGTAAGGTAGCGATTGACACATCGCCCATCCATACAAATTATTTATGTCGAAATACATAAGACGACGGTTTCGAGGAATTGTACAACTGTACGTACTTATTATCAGCCCGAGCATATCTATTGGAACATTGACTCTGTTACGTCCGATAGACTTCACGAATATTTTTTTTGTGTTTTTTTACTAATATATAAATTATTGCGTCCGGCAGACTGCACGATTGTTTTCTTTCACCGAAAATTCGTTAGTGATATAAATTTACGTTCTAAGAAATAGTCTGACAGAAACAATAAGCAGGCAAAGTCTGGGAAGCGAGACTGTGTAATCTCGCTGTCGAAAGTCAAAAACGGAAGTCAATAAATTTAAACGTTACAACTCACTCTGAAGGCTCAAGAATTTTTAAATAGAAGATAACAGACAGTCAAGCACTAGAAATTTTAAATCATGACAAACAGATAGCGAGATACTCGAGCTCAAGTTCGGATATCAGACCTAAGAATTTTAAACTAAAAAATAAACAAAGCACAAAAAGAATGATCTACTGATGATCCGGAGTTGAAACTCGCGACATTTGACACCGCGTTCTCGATTGCCAGACCATCCTCTTATGTTATCTGTTTAACATAAATTTTGTGAAATAGGTGAAATGTCAACTTAGTTGATTATAGTGAACTGGGCATGACTCAATTCGTAAACGAAAGTATTCTTACTCGAAAGCAACTACTCTTCATTGGTCGAAACTCAAATTGAAGGTCTTCACCAATAACTACGATTTAAAAACTTAAAGGAACGCCCTAGGAAAAACCGAAGGATGATTAGAAAAAACTATTCATTAAACTAGATTAACGAACCAATGTAGAGGGGGAGCAAAGGGTTTAATAAGGACCAGAATATTCGTCGCGAGGTCGTTAGAAATTTTTCTAACAGTCATGCGACACTTCGTGTGAAGCGTTATATTCGCTCCTATTAGCAAACGGTATTCGTGATTCGTTTTTCTTATTACATTCAGTACGGCTCTCCAAATCAAAGTGTTCACTTGCACAGTGTGAATAGTAATAACTCTATCAGTGCAATCGGCGTGAATAAGTGAACCACGAGCACACACCTGAAGTACATCGACCACTGGATCTCTGAGCCAGCAGCTTTGTACCCGAGGTTCCGTCATCATAAATAAATCTCATCGCACTCTATAAATAGTGAGTTTATTAATTCCTTTTTTTTGTTTTTCTTTATTTATTTTTTTTCCATCTATTTCTTACGCTCTCCTTTTCTTCTTTTCTCCAAGGAAAACAGTTATAAGACAATCATTTCTTCTTTTATTATTTTAATATTTTTTCTTCCTCTAAATACCCACTCAAAGATACATGTATTTTTTTAATACTTCCTGATATCGCATACCACAAATTTCATCCATTACCTTTTTCCTTGGTGGATCGGCAAAACTGAATAACTTAAAAATTTGAACGTAACGTTCCGGATCAGTGTTTACTGTCAGCTTCAGATCCAATTTACCTTTTTCCTTTGTGGATCGGCAGGTGTGAGCAACATAAAGATTCGAAAGTTCCGGATCAGTGTTCACACTCAACTTTAGGTCCAAATCTACTTTTCCTCTCGTGAATCGGCAGGTGCGAATAACCTAAAGATCCTTAACGAAAGGATCAGTCTTCGCACTTAGCTTTGGATTCACAATAATTATTTTTAACGCATCCTTATTAATAAATTTTATTCTTTGGGTCCTTTTAATTAAAATATATTAATTCTTTCATCCACTCCATTCTTCCCTTTTATCTCGTCTTTCAAAAGAAAAAAGGGTAAGAGAGAAAGAGAAATAATTGTCAAACTGTTTCCTAAAACTAATAACAACTACGTTACTAAACATTACGTGTCCTTTTTCAGTGGACACAATACGAAAAACCAAACCTATCCCGGCACAGTTACGGCGATAGAAAAAGAACGCGCGTAATAGAAAAAAACAGAACAATCCGGAAACTCCTGGCTCGGGCGTCCGCTGATCCTAGCTTTAAAATTGATTACAGTAGACTTAAGTTAGATAAGGACGCATTCGAAGCAAAAGCACGACGATTAATAATTAATCAACCAACACACGCAACAAACAATCTTCTCCCCTCATATTCACCCTATTCTCTTCTCCATCAGAATCCATACCTGATGACTTCACGGAATTTGCGCAACCTTGTTCACCTTTGCCCGCCTCTAATTGTTTCCCTGTAATTTTTGAAGAACCTCAGTTTTCGAGGACTTTTCCTCCCCCGTTTGAATATTCACCTTTCTTCAATTGTCAATCGTCAAATCCTCTCCCCTATCAATCTCTACAACCCGTAACTCCCACTCCTCCTTTCGAAAATCCTCCTCCCTATCAACCACCGCAACCCTTATCTCCCCCTCCTCCTCTCGAAAATCCTCCTCCATATCAATCACCGCAACCCTCAACTCCCCCTGTCCCTTTTGAAAACCCTCCTTTTATTCAACCACCACATTCCTCAACCCTCTCTCGCTTCTCGAAATTTCCGAGAGAGGAAATCCTCGGGATTTCCCGAAATTTCGAGAGGCGAGAAGCGAGAGAGAGTTGAGAAATGTGGTGGATCCTCCCAGGAGAGTCAAACGATTTCGGGAAATTCCGAGAATTCTTGGAAAGGCTACCTGACTTCAAAGAGCAACCGCGGGATTTCAACCCGGAATTCTGCAACCCCGAAGTTAGAGCCCTATTCGAAGATTGGATCGCGAGAATTGGTATCGCTACTTAATTTATCTATTTTCCCTTTTCCCTAAAAAAAGACTATAGCGTCGGTCCCGACATAGTCGACTTCCATGAATTTTATAAAATCCTCGATACTTCCTCTCCTGGTTTTATTATCTCTTTCGTTGTCCCAGGTCCCCCATTGCCTCTTACCGTCCCTATCGAGGTCTTCTGGAAGTTCCTTCTCCCCTCTACAGTAAAATTCGAAGACCTTTCATATTCCTTCCTCTCATCACTTCATTTTACTCTTTTTTTTTATTATTTAATTATACTTCTGCATTGTAAAACCCAACCGGTAAATTTTAGTTTGTCCTTCTCGATTCCGGTTGATGACCTCCGCACTCATGTAACACTCGCGAACAAACAATTTCCCACACACACACATTCATACACACATTCACACTCACCTCTAAATGTAAATTTTTTATAATAAACGTAAATGTATCTGCAATCATAATTAACGGTTTTTTCTTCTTTCTCTTTTGAATAAATACAATGTTAACCTTATAATTTGCGTAGCTTATTAACCCATTCTCTTTCCCGTACCCTGATATCGCACAAGGTCCCGTCCTGAATAATATGGATTTAGTTCCTTTACCGAAAAGGGGTCCACCGAACGAACTGACCTACTGACAGAATAAAAGTGACCCTTCTGGTCATTGACTCGTTTTAAGCCCTGGTCAATTCGTTCATATCCGAGATTGTCTCGTTGTCTAGCGTTTGTCTAGCGGAGTTAGATAAGTTACGCCCTCCCGCTGACTCTGAGTTTAATGAGTCTGGATTAACAACTCAACCCACGTGTATTCCTCGTTCCACGAACATCACCATATCGATATCTGTTAACAGCTCGTATCGAACACCCGTACATTTTAACATAGCATCTCACGTATATCCAGGTAATGTATAATAATGCGCGGGATCCAAACTGTAATTTCTCATACATGCGTCATGAAAATTTTCGAAAATATCGGCTAATAGAAGAACGTCGGTTTTTAAATACAGATTGGGAGAAATCGTTCCCAAACTTTTATCGCGTTCGTGTAATCGCTATCGGATGCGATATCGCCGGTCAGCAAATTATAGAACGCTTCGCGCGACGGTAGACAAGTCTTCCGCAATTTATCGATATCATCAATATACTCTTATGGAAATACACCTTTTTGCGTAAGAAGCTCGAAATCGAGATCGGAAAACTCCGAGCGCGTGATTTTTAACTCGTTCTTATCGAAATAAGACGCCAATTTTCGAGACTTGCGCTTAAAAACTTAAAAGAATCCATGAAACGTAATTTTACGCGTCTTCTGAACCGTCTCTCTTCGCTCAACGCCTCGTCCACGCTTTTCAAGAAAGAGATGTACGTTTCCTTCGTAACGGTAGCTCGATGCTACCGGGGAAGGCATTAGCCACATCTTTAATAATGAAATGGACGTCGTAGTTTGATAAATTGTGGAAAAAATATAGGAATAACGTAGAGTAGGAATACTATGAGAGTTCTAAGTCGGGTCCTCTGAAAGGGGTGCGGGTCGAGAGGAAGTCGTGCGGGGAACTTGTGTGCGCGAGGGATATGACGTCGCGCGGGCAGAGGACGCTTATCGTGAGCAGGGGACATATTTCAAAGACGAATGCCGATGTCCGGTTGCTATATTTATTGTAAACAAATAGCATCTATTACACGTGCGGTATGAAGGAAATTTTTTTTCTAGGAAGATCCGAAGAGACGCTTATCATGGGACATGTTTAAACAGGTGTATATATACAAAAGCGAACGCCGATGTCCGGCCGCTTTATAAACATTATAAACAAATAACGTATATTGCACGTGCGGTCTGAACGTTGAGAATTTTTTTCTAGGAATAACCGTTTATTGGCGCAAGTATAAGCAAAAGACGAGAAAAGAAAAGAAGGAGATGTAGAAATAGTTATAGTAATACTACTGTAGTAATAGTTAAGTAATACTTTTTAATATTAATATAATTTTTCAAATGCATGCAACAATTAGCGCTATCTCTCTTTAATGCATCGCCTTATGAACGCCTCGTATTATCCTTTTCCCATACATTGAGAACCTCATTTGAGAAGCTCTATTCTTCTCTCACATCCACGCGAACGCCTCGCGCTATCCCTCGTCCACCCGACGCGCCGCGGTTATATATCTAAAAAAGACGAGAAAAGGAAGGAAGGAGATGTAGAAAAAATTAATATTTTTAATATTAGTACATTTTTTTATTTATAGAAGTGTGTATATATATGTGTGTGTGTGTGTGTGCGTGCGTGCGTACATGAAATAAAATGAAGTAAAAATGATTGCTGCAGCGGTGCCTGCAGAACAATGATGGTGTCGGCAGGGGAAGGATCTCTTCTGTAATATAAAAATGTATTAATAAATATATTTTTAGTAATATTATAAAATTTAATAACTTACATGAATTCAATTAATCGTTATTATTTGCTGCATTACAGCCAGTATTGAGTTCTATTACACAGAAATTATGAACTCGCCAGTCATTAAATGAAAGACGGTGATATTTAAGAAACAAATTACTTGTAAAGAGGTAATAATGTAGATCATCCGTATGACGTTTTTTTAAACCGATTTCACGTTTGTATATTGCTTGGAATTCACAGGACTGTTTTTCGAAAGCAGTGGAACACTAGTATCTATCCTTAAAAAAACGCTTGCGTAGCGATTTTCTTGTCTCTTCAAGTCGCGATTTGAGCTATCCGCGATTGCAAGTCCCCGATCAATAATCGTGGATTTATTTGCATGCAAATAAATGTCGATGGATCTACTGAATCTTGTCCTTTCAATCAGTCGATATATTTGTCGCAATTGTCCTGCCATTCAATGTATCACTCTTTATCAATTTCATTAAGTGTTCCTTCATAAAAAACTGCTTTTTTCATATTATTGGCTATCTCCAATACGCGTTGTTCCAATCCTGCAACATATTTTTCTTGATCTGCAAACATAACTATTTACGACATATACACAGAATTTTTTTAAAATTCACGTTTACCTTGCCTATGACTTCTTTAACCTACGAATCTTTATAGACTACAACGTACCAGCATCGAGAGATGTTCGGTCACTTTGCGCCTCGCCCGTCCATAAGTGACCAAAATATTATAATATTCAAATATTATTGTTTTTTCTATAAAGAATTGCGATGTATTAGCGCCGATGTCTGGCTTCTATAATTTATAAATACTATAAACAAAATAGACATCGCGCCTGTTTATGGACTCTCGAACGTTAGAAACTTAAAACCCTGTGGAAACGAAGACAAACAGACGGATCGGATATTCGAACTCTACACAACAGATCTAGGAATTTCTAATCAAAAGATAAGGAGAAAAACGACGCGTTCACAGATGATCCGATAGCCGAATGAAATATATATAATGAAGAACGAAGGGCGTCAAAACTGCAGTATATGATTTGAGACGGTATACATCGAAAAAAAGTATAGCGGATACTGTGTTGTATGCTAAGTGTTCAGTATAGAAGAAGATTTTGTGATAATCTTTGATGATAATCTAGAAAAATGGAATAGATGAACAATAATAATTTCGAGGCAATATTAGGCGAGTTTGATGAAGATCACGCATTGTCCGATGACAGTAATTATATTAATGATCAAAGTGAGGATCTTACGGAAATAGTCGACAGGGTAGTGTCTCATTCGGAAATAATTGCGCTAAACGGACGTATAAAGTGTTGTACTATCTACTTTTGTTATTCCACAAGTGTTGTACTATCTACTTTTGTTATTCCACAAGTGGTGCTTTAGCTTTATGCACTTTATGTATGATTGCTGTATCAGACACTGATTTCGGATACATGTATGCTATTTGGAAGCATGTGATTGAGTTACATGCTGCAGTGGATAGTCGATTCTGCTCCAATTGCAGCAATCTATTGTATCAGATCTTTCCATGCCCCATTTGTACATAATAAAAAGAAGAAAAAAACATAGAAAACACTGAACAGATTGAATACGACTTGTTGGAGTTGTCGCACCAAGTCACTACCTTAGACGAATATTTCGCGTGGGTGCAGCGGTGAGAAGAATTTATCAAATAGCTCGAACAAAGTAGTCGTATCAAGCGTTCGCGATTCTCAATCGGAGTTCGACAATCTTTAGGCCAAAATCGCGCGACTCGAAAGTGCAAAGACTCAATTACAGTTTATACCTAGTGGTGGTGATTAAAATGGTAACAATAACGCAAAAAAACTCGTTTGGCGAGAAATCGATACCGCGTTCGAAAACTGCATATCGACCGGTGCAGTGATTAATACAAACTATATCGAACCGCGCCAATTTCTCGTCAGCGTTACAATTTGTGCCGAAAATTATTTTGCTGTCAATGTGCGGCGATCACATCCATTATCTGTGGGACAAATTTCCGGAACATATAAAGGCAGATTTGGAGGTTCAACAATATCATCGCTGTTACGAACATTACAATCAACCGTGGCAACGAACGCACATCGATGAGCCAGCGCCATTAATAAAAGATTGCAGCAAATGTCAACGAAAAAGACTATTAAATCGCGCGATAAACCCACTTCCTATCGAATTACATATTCTTGGCTATCAATTTGGTGGCCCGGGTACTCATTTGGAAAAACAATTGGCGAGAGGTGATTAGAGTATAAATCCATTTCGGACACGTCGTGCCGCGAGCACGACATTGCGTATTCTCGGAACACTGATCTTACCGAGAGACACGTGGCTGATAAGATACTCGCTGAGAGAGCTCAAAAACGCATCGTCGCAAAAGGTTCGACTCTGAGTGAGAGAGCTGTAGCTACAGCTCTTTGGGCAGCGATGAAATCTAAGACAAAGATCGGTATGAGTATGAAGACAAAGACGAAGACAAAGACAAAGGAAAAAACGGTGAAAAAACGAATATTTCCAACAGCGAAATGAGGCGGTGTATTATCGATTTTACCGATATTGGGTGAGCTCGGATCCTTGATCGATGGAGCGGCCGGTGTGACAAAAGTAATGAACAATAGCCGCGCGGCATCAGCTGGAGGAGCTGCAATGCCACAATCGCGCGATGGAAAGTCACGGGCTTTATCTCGCTCCATGCAAATATGGACAGAGATTGTATTTTGGCCCATACAAACATGGACAGGGCGTGATAATAAAGAAAAAAAAACGTTAAAGGGATGTTAAATATGCCTACGGGCGTGACAACGAACATATAATTAGAACAACTAGCAAAACGTATGTGTATAGCATTCTTTAGAGGCGTTTTTATGCGTGATTCTTTACCAATCGGTGGTCAAAACGAGAGAGGCATCGTGAATTTGGATAACACCAAAAGAACATATACTCATTGAGTGGCCTACGCAAAGAGAGAGAAACGCGTATATTTCGACAGTTTTCGGCAATCTTTGACCACCGAATGGATTGGTGCGATATTTCGGGCGGAACGTAACGAATATACAGTACAATCACACCTGTTCAAACTTACGATTAGAATATCTGTGGACAATTGTGTTTGCAGTTTCTTCGTACTGTCGATGACGATCAGTGTGAATTTAAAGCCTGACGATGCGCCGTTAAGACTTGGTATTCGTTGAACAGTTTTGACATGTCTATGACATTCACGCTGACTGGGAAAAGTAGCGTTCTCGCGGCACACTATCATTCAGCCATAGATTTGAGCGACGGTGACTACGAGCTTGGTCTAACGAATTTTGAGACTTATCATACGATGCCGAACGTGAATTCCTCGAATAATAAATTTTATTTCGATGAAAATGTTACGGAAATTACGATTCCCGAAGGATCGTATGAGATACACGTCATACATGAGTTTTTGAAACGTGAAATTTTACGGAAATGCCCGCGACGCGTGTTTTGCTTCGACAATCGTGTTGATAAACGCGGTGATATCCCATCAGGAGAGGAGACTGTTCGAACAAACGATGACGAGGACGAAAATGTAGAATACCCGCTAATACTCCGTGCTAATTATAATACGATGAATAGCGAGATCAGGTGCGCTTTCAGAGTGAACTTTAACAAACCCAACAACATTGGATCGTTATTGGGATTCTCGAACCGCATATTGCAGCCGAGACAGTGGCATCAATCGGACGTACCGATTAATATCATCATCGTAAACTTTATTCGCATAAAAAGTAACATGACCGCGGATGCGTACAGTAAAGACAAACGCGTTCATACGATACATGAATTTTCACCGAGCGTGCCAGAATATAATATATCGGAAAGGCCGGCGCAAATCATTTACCTGCTGATCATTGCGCGGAGCATTACGGATCTAACGATACGCGTCGCGGATCAAGACGGACGATTGCTCGATTTTAGAGGAGAAGAGATCACCATCAGATCAGACACGTACGACAAAATTAGCATGCGATACGTGAGATGCTCGTGTTGAACGGCTCAAAGAAGAACGTGAAAGATAATAATATCTTTACGGTACCGATTGATGATACCATCCGATCATCATCATCATTACCATTAGGTTGCGCTAAAAAGGTGAGAAAGAAGCTCAGCGCATCGAACATTGAATTTTTACAATTTTTGGGCTTCGTGGTACGAAATATCGAGAAAACATGATCGACATTCTTAACATTAGAGGCGAGTCGGTCTTTGACGATCGTATCGTCAAAATCGAGACTCACATTTACAGTCCGTTCGCCAACACAACGTTTGAACACAGTGACGAGATACGATTACCCATACATCAACAGGATCAGTATGAGAGTTTTCTATACATTGAAGGAAAATTAACGCTAAACAAACCAGATGAAGGATCTGATGTAACTCTGGGAAATAATTGCATCACGTTCATGTTCGATGAGATTCGATACGAATTCGATAGTATGGAGATTGATCATAACAGAAATGTGGAAATAACTAGTACACTCAAGAATTATGTAACGATATCATCTGATAGAACCTTGATTATGAACGCCGACTTGAATGCGCAGACTAATGCGAATGGATACTTTAATTTTTGCATACCACTCTACATGTTATTTGGATTTTGCGAAGGTTAAAAACACATTGTGATTAACGCTTGTCACGAGTTAATTTTAATACTAGCGCGCAACGACAACTGTCTAATTGGAAATTTGGCATTGGAGTCTGTGATTAATATATTCAAGAAACAATGGCGAATGCCACACGTTATATTGAACGAGATCAACAAGCTGTCGATGCTGCGCGCCTTGGAAAGCGGACGATATTCCAGCATGGGTTTTCGCTTGTGGGATCTGTACGAGTTTCAGCTATTGCAACGTACAATCAAACATTCGTCGGCCATTAAGACCGCGACACAGCTGGAGAAACTGCGATACGTTCTTCGCTCTGCAGACAGACCGGAAGAACGTTATGTCCGAGGATACAAGTCGATTCGACGACTGCAAATTGAACAACATGAAACTTTATCTGAACTCTGAATGTTATTCGTACGACGATATGAACTTGAATTTTGATAAAAACAGATGGTCGATTCTGTACGACACATACTAGCGTTTCTGCAAAAATTATTACGGATACAAGTTTCTCGAGCTAAGTCTCACCGTCACGCAATTTCTACGCAACGGTTCGTTCGTGATCATCGATTGCTCTAGACAAAACGAATCGGTCAAGAGCGCAACCGTGGATGTGAGATTGGAATTTGAATGTAAGAACGTGCCGATGAATATTACTGCGTACTGTCTCATCATACATCGCGTGATTCAATACAATCTGTTGACCAATGTGGTGCGCAAAAATCATATAAGTGAGGAGTGAGACGATATAAAACCTATAATGCATCAAGATCAATCGCAGTTTTCTTCTCGACGTGCTGATATAAAAACGTTATGTCTGTACTAACGTTCGTGCAAGGATTCTTTGTCGGGATGAAATTTGTCATAAAGGAGGAGGCGGTGTTGAGAAAGGGGACCGTTTTGGTGCATTACATATTTACATGTTCCATACTATGGAATCTTCTCACAAAATCTGACAAATCATGTGCTTCCTGACTGATTGCGAATCACCATTACGGATTACGATGGGAATACGGAAACGTGCCGTATAACATGGCTAAACATTTGATTACATCGGCCATGCTTGGTACAGAACAAGATGACGAGACACCGACTCTTGTGTACGTCAAGGGATATCAGAAACGAGAATGGTTGATGGATTTGCTTGAAAATTATGCGAGAGAAAATCTGATTATCGAGGCTTTGGATGCTGATTATGAAGATATTGATTCTTTAAATAATCTAAATGTTGCTAATACTATAAGATGTTGCTAATACTATAAAATGAAAACATGTTAAGAATTGCGCATTACAGAATGTATTAAAAATATATAACTGATGGTCGCAACGTCAAAAAGAATTGCGATATTTTTTAAAATAAAAATATGTAAACATTATTAATATGTTTTATCTCTTATTTTCCCCACCCTTTTCTTTGCGAGTCGTTTCTAAGAATTGTTTTCAATTGGCTGCCTCTCCTAAATTTAAAAGCATTTATCTCCCCATCACATCATACTTTTCAAAAATAAGCGTCACGTATTCTCGGTTTTATATTATCAATGTCGCGTCAACTGCTTTACTTCTCATAACCTAGAGAGATGTACTCTACTGAAGAAAGCAATATGAATTATTGTTCCGATTGAGAGCGTTAAAATTCCGTCGTGTAAGAAGAAATGACAAGTAAGCTTTGATTAACTTAAAACATTTTATTATATTTTATTATATTTATATTTTTCTTAAATAAATTTATTAAAATATTCTTTTTTTTATAGTATTTCATCCGAAACTCGCCGCGCAGTTCGTATACTTGGCAGAAGATACGCCTTAACCCCAACATTTTACAAATATCTGGAAATTGAAATAAACGTTGGGGCTACGTCTTACGTGCAATTGGTGCTTGGCGATAACCGAGGTAATCAAATTTTCTTTATTGTCTTTAAAAATCTGGAAATCTGATGTAGAAACGTACGGACATTGAACGGCTTCTATAGACGTCTCAACCTCCATTGCAGATTTGAGATTTGACAATCAAAGTTGTTAAAATATCTGATTTGGATATTATAAAAATAACTTTACATAATAATTCTTTATATATGAATCCATCCACTCTAATATATTTAGTCGACTTTGAAAAATGTATAGAGCATATGTATTATTGGTTATGCAAAAATACGCATATTGTGAAAAATTTAAACAATTTGTTAGAGTTTCACAGTGTAATAATATTCATAATTCGAGCGATGCTGTAAAAGCGATACATGAAAATGATATATGACATCGAATTTCTCAGTTTGTGAATTATTAACGTGCGCTATAAATAATGTACTTTACGATGTGCTTGTAATAAATGAAAAATACATATACTTATTAATGAACATTTATATATTAAAAATACTTATCTATTTTTTTTCGCTTCTCTTCCTTGCATATAAGATAGATATATAATTGCGGCGCGACCGGTGGACAAAGAATAGCGCGAGGCGTTCGTAAAGCAGTATGATAAAGAGGGATAGCGCGAGTCGTTCGTAAGGCGGTGTATTATAGAGGGATAGCGCTAATGGTTGCATACGTGAAAAATTGTATTAATATTAAAAAAGTATTAATTATTTCTACATCTCCTTCTTTCTTCTTCTTGTCTTTTGTTTATGCCTGCGCCGATAAAGAATTATTCCTAGAAAAAAATTCTCAAAGTTCAGACCGCACGTGCAATATACGCTATTTGTTTATAATGTTTATAAAGCAGTCGAACATCGGCGTTCGCCTTTGTACATATGCACCTGTTTAAACACGTCCCACGATAAGCGTCTCTTCGGCTCTTCCTAGAAAAAAATTCGCTTCATATCGCACGTGTAATAGATGCTATTTGTTTACAATAAATATAGCAGCCGGACATCGGCACTCATCTTTGAAATATGTTCGCGTTAAGCGTCCTCTGCCCGCGACGAGCGTCCCCTGCCCGCGCGGCGTCATATCCCCCGCGCCCACAAGTTCCCTACGCGGTTTCCCCTCGACTCGCACCCCCCTCAGAGGACCTGAGTTAGAACTCTCATAGTATTCCTACTACGTAGATATCCTTGTAATTTAAATTACAACTCGAATGCGCGGGATCTCTATATCGCCCAGTCAAATGACAGTGATCCCGCACGCGAACGTCTTCCGGTACGAACGGTCTCTCGTACACGAGGCAGCGCGCCGCGTCGCGAAATCTCTACAGCTCATCCGGTGTAAAAGGGATCATAGGCACAACGATCCAAATATCCTTCGCGCGAAGCGTCAGATCGCGTAGTTCACGAATGAATCACGATACGCAACTCTCGCCGCGATAAGTTTTTTACGTCGATTCGCGATCGTCAAACGCGTATCGCTTGCAATATCCCATACTGTGAACCTTATGATGAATGATAATGTGTTCGGCGTTCTCTTTTCCCCCTTCTTCTCCAGAACGCATTTCAAATCCGAGTACATTTCGAACGAAACTCGCTCCTTTCTGTCGTAATTGCTAAAATTTAACCATTTGTCTTCTTTGGTAGGAAGGACGATAGCGCACTCGTTCATTCTTCTACAATCTTCCATGTAAGCCGATAACTTATTGCTCGTTCGAAAATCGTGCATGCATCTACGATGTAATATTTATTATTACATCGCATATGTTATTAGCTTAACAAATTTTTTTAATGAATACTTACCGATCGTATATATGCGCTTTACAACGTCGAGCGCTCAATTGCGAACTTACGAGACGGGATAAATTTTTGATCCACGCGAAGTGCGCCGCGTTATCTCGTCGCGTTGTATCATGAATATACAACAGATTGACGTGCTTCTTCTTCTTATCATCGGTGAGCGCAGAGAGCTTTTTTTATCCTTTTTATCTCGAAAATATACACGTTAATAGATACGTTCGATCGTTGAGACGCTCGAACTTAGCAATTCCGTTCAAACTCGACACCCTCGAGATTCAACACCGTCGTATAATGAGGATACCGAGAATTTCTATCCGCGTTCTTTTCGACCAGATACAGAGCGGCGACCACCGACCACGCGAAACATGCATCGTCCATAGATCTCACGTTAACTACCGCTTTTTTCAACTTGATCTCTCGCGGTATCTCGACGTAACATCTAGCATGTATAGGATTATATCTGTTCACGTTCACCGTCAAATTCAGTATTCGCGATAACGCCCTTTCGCTATCGCGTTCCTGAAACTCCTCCAGCAAAGCTAGAATAGCATCAACCACGAGGCTCCCATACCACTCCCACAGATCGGACGCGGGCAGAAGCGGGTGATTCTTCGTAACATAGTCTTAACGGAATCTTGTCACCCGAAACGAACTCGCATTAAACGCGGTATTAACTTTAACGCTATCGTACCTACCTATAACGTCGCGCACTCGATCGAGCACTGTATCTCCTCGAGAAACCGCAGAGGTTCTATAATCGAAATTGATAACAGCGCTGGTTAAAATACGTTTAACGAAAGCCGTCTCGATCTCAGACAACGAGAATCCCTCGCGTCTCTCGCCGCCGCCGCTGCCGCCCGAGCGCTCGAAGCATCGACGTAGATCATCCCTCGCGCCCGTCGATCGAATCGTCGAACGATTCGAGCGATCAGAGAGTTGATCGCCCCGGTGGATCTTCCTCGGCGCCCTCTCGACATCTCTCCCGCAAAGACTCGAGACGCTCGTCGCATCGTCGCGCCCACGCGAGGTACGCACCCGCCGTCGCAACACTCCGCGCGCTATCGAAAATATCCCTTTCTTCCATACTTCTATCCATTTATCAATATATGACTTTTTATTAATAAATTATATATCTTCCTTAAACTGTTCGATCTCACACTCTTCCATTATTCCTCCATCCGTTATTCATCATTCAATGCACGCAAAATCTTTTTGCTAATAAATCATGTATCCTGCTTGTCGTACTCTTTGATGTAAAACAAGTCTCTCGTCTCGCTGCACCAGTAATTCGACACGTCGAAAATCTCGTCGATGAGGTAACCCGAGCGTACTATCTCGCTGATCGCTACTTCCGTCATATGCGTCGATACGCTTCTAATATAGTTCGGTCCGCACGCGCAATTCGCACAATATCTCTCCTCTTCCTCGATATATTTTCCGTTATCGAATAAACAACCAAATTGGTAATAACAATGCACCACGTGATTCACCACTCGCGAAAAATTCGGAACGCCGTACCGACTGCGTCACTTCCAACTGCAATAAAGCAGATAGCGGTCCGATGTCCGCGAAAGGTTCGTCGAATCGTCCGTCGCCTGTCTCTCGCATGAAGTTTTCCGCGAAATCGATTTCTTCCGCGCAATGCAAAGAGTCCTTTACATAATTTTTACGCAATTCTTCCTTTAAACAAATCGGTATTTCTAATATCTGTATATCATCGATACTCCTAATTTTAATATTAATTACTCTTCCGGCTAGTCTCGTCAAAGCGCTTCATCACTACATTTCGAAAATATTCTTTGAATAAACTAAATCGTCGCAAAATACTTTTATAGTGAAAATAGCGAAAAGAAGATTAACCAGATCGGATACTCTAACGCCATCGCCGGACGCGCCTCGCCGCCGAAAAAATAAATCTCGAACAAATTCTAACGAAGCCATTATCTCGATTCTTTAGAACTTTGATCGCGCACTCTAAGCGGCGCCGATAACAAAAACCGCGGGCTCGTCCTCGAGAACGTCGCTCGCGCTTTAAGCCGCGCCGATAACCGAAAACCACAGGCTCGACCTCTAAACAGCCGACATCCCCTCCCCTCCTTTCGGACCATCTATCTCGCGCTCATCCCTCCCTCACCTCGAATGATCCTCGCTACTTACCCCGCTTGCCTTTTCCTTCTGCCGTCACTTTCCCTCCAAGATATCTTTCTATCTTATTTCTTCATATATCTACCTCTCTTACTCTTATCACAGGATCTTAATGCAAAGTGAGCCAGACACTGCCTAACTCCACCTACTTAATTCTGTAAGATGTTTTAGTAAGATGTTTTTTTTTAAATCATTAACTCGTTCCGTAATAGTCGTAATAACCTTTAGAAAATTTTAAACTTAATTTAACTCATATGCGAGCGACCAATTTTATACTTCCGACCGTTCTTAACATACATTCTTATTTATTTATACATTTTAATTTTGATTTTATTTTCCAATTGAACAAATTATATGTAACTATCAGTCGGAAACTAAATATTAAAAAAAGAATCTTACCCTTTATTACTCTGATTAACACATACCCTCACACTTACACTCATATATTTAAAGATTAGTTTTTTCTTTTCATATTATCAATATTAAATTATAAGTACGTGTATCAACTTTTCTTATTTAATGAATAAATATATTTTTATTTAACAAATTTAAATATTTCCTGATCCCTCTCTCGTTCTCAGTAAAAGATCGCACTTGATTCCATCCCAAGTAATAGGGATTAAATTTCTTGACTAAAAAAAGGATCACCGAGTAAATATTTGAAAACAGCGTAATAGTATGCGTACAGTCGTTTATTTGATTTTCAGATCTTCGAATTTGCTCGACCCGATTTTTATGCCCGTAAGGTGTTTGATTTCGGAATAATTAAAATAGTTGTTGCGCCCTTCCTGTGACTCATCTTTTTGAGAATCTGGACGTAACACTAGAAAGAAAAAAAAACTGTGAGGTCTTGAACTTCATTATAACTGAAAAAAATATGTGCATGCTACTCAGCCACCGCGTTTCATGCTTTTTTGAAGCTACATAAATTCGGACATTCATAATATTTGCCGTACAGCTGGCCGAATGTCAAATTTTACATGCAAATTTCTCAGAAATTAAGGCTCATACACTCAAATTCATTTACACATTTGTACCTTCGATGCTTCCTTTTGAATGAATTATGATATACTCTATATGATATATATTAATATATATACTCATTTAATTTCATATTTTGCAATTCTTGCCATCTCCTTGTCAATAAAATTCATTTATTTATTGATATTTTCATCTTTCAAAAAAATGATCTAACTTAATAAGATATTTTAATTTATTTCAGGAAATGAAAGCTGTAGTACGGTTTCCCATGACAAACGAACTGTCCGTGCCTATTATGTGTTAACTGCACAATTTTTTTTATCTTGATACGGTTTCAAAATGGGAGTCAGTTAAAAATTTTATTTTGTAATATTTTTGTAATATTGTCACGCTTTATTGGTTATGATTAAATAATTAAAAAATTTATTGCATTTTTAGAGTTACAATCAATACATACAAATTATCAGCGCTATAATATACACAAATAACTTATTTCAAACTTATACTACTTTATGCTACTTTATATTATATTACTTTATATTAATTCATACACCACATGCGCGCACGCGCGCGCTAACTTTCCCTATTCTCTATCTTAAGATATTCTGTATTTTTCTATCTTATTAAAATATTTTCGCTTACGTTGTGGTACCTCTTATTCTCCTTCTTCCTCTCTTTTTCTTTTCTCTCTCTCTCTTTTTTTATCTCTTTCTCTCTTTCTCTCTCTCTTTCTTTCTCTCTTTCTTTCTCTCTTTCTCTCTCTCTCTCTTTCTGTCTCTCTTTCTCTCTCTCTTTTAATCAGTTATATTGATAAGTTTTAATATTGTTATTTAGAGATAATTTTAAACTATTAATTAAATGTTTATATTACTGTTAAAAATAATTTTCTCGAAAATATTGCGGAGTATCATATATTTTAAACAATAAAGAACAAATATCAAAACTGATATAAACTTGATTTGTTTGATCAATTTTCTCATTAAAAGCCTATATTTGCTATTTATTTGCTCCCATCCAACAATATTATACAATAATATTTACATATATTTTTCATATATTTTATTATATGACAATTAAATTTCCATGCTATAACGGAATGTACTTATAATATTAAGAATTATATTGGGACTTCCGTTTCCGGTGTTAGGTAGTGTACTTCGAGGTGATTTGACGTATGTGCTTTGCGGGTTGTAGAGTGAGAAAGTGAAAAGTGGAAGAGGAGTGAGTGTGATAGTGTGGAAGCGTGAGTGAGAGAAAGCATGGAAAGATGAAGGGTGAAGGAGTGGTAGAAGCAAGGCCTAAGGGCGAATATATTGTAAAGGGAGGTGTGGGATAATGATAATTAAGCCATAGAGTATAGATAGCGGAGAGAATAGAACGGGTTAGTGAACAGCGACAGGAGGGCGCGGGAGAACAAGATTGCGCAGTTCGCCATGAAAGAAGGGAAAGAAAGAAAAGGTAATTACGGAAATGTGGAGGAGCTACTGAAAAGAAAAAGAGAGGAGCCGGGGTTGGGAAAGGAAGAAGAGGATATATATAGAGGTAGGAAAAAATTGAGATTAATAAAAGATGCGGAATTAGGATGGATAGAGGGAGAAGGGGAGTTACAGCATATGATGAAAAGCTGGAAGTTAAAAATAGAGGAGTTGATGAATGAAATAAGAGGCATGAAGGAGTGGTGCAGGGAAAAAATTAGAAAAATGAAAGAGGAGATTAAGGAGGAAATCAAGGAGCAAGGGATAAGTGAGGAGATAGAAAACGTAAGAAGAGAGTTTGAAAAAAGAAAGTGAAAAGAAATGGAAGGAAGAAAGAGAAGAGCTAAAAAGTCATATTAAAAGATTGGAAGGGAAAATAGAAAGGTTAGAAAATTGCGATATTGGGGAGGGGGAAAGGAGTGGGGTGGTTAGTAGGGGAATAAATGAAATGATAGGGAATAGGATAAAAGAATTGGAAAGTAGAATGGAAAGGAGGGAAAGGGAGGAGAGAAAGAGAGACATACTAATCAAAGGAGTGGAGGTGAAAGAAGGGAGGAGAAGGGTGGCGGTAGAGGAATTATTCGATAGAATTGCAGTCAAGGCGAAAATCGAAGAAGTGAGAAAAATAGGTGGAGGTGTAGAGGGAGGAAGAAAAATGGTTATAGTAAAGCTGAAAAATGAGAATCAAAGAAGAGAGGTCTGAAGGAATAGGAAGAAACTTTTGAAAGGTAGGAAGGAAAGAATTCTGAAGGATTGGACGTGCAAGGAAAGGAGAATGAGATGGAGATTAGAAGGGATAGCAAGGGAGGAGGAGAAGAAGGGAAGGAAGATTTGAACAGAGTATGGAAGAATAAGAATAGATAAGAAATGGTGGAAGTAGGATGAGGAGGAAGAAGTGCTGAAGGATGGGAATGGAAATTTAAAAAAAGGGGAAGAGGTAAGGGATGGAATGTAGTTTTTTGGAACGTGTCGGGGATAAGAAATAAGGGAAGAAATTTTTGGAGAAAAGTGGAGGAGTGGGATGGTGATGAGTGAAACCTGGTTGGATAGAAAAGTATGGGATAGATAGAGGAGATATTTATCGAAAGGATTTAGATGGGAATGCAATTAGCGGAGGGGAAGAATAAGAAGGGGGAGGGGCAATGGAAGGGATGTTGATAGGAATAAGAAAGGAATTGGTAGAGGAAGTGAAGATAAAAAAGATGAAGGGTTTAATGGAAGTAGCGTTAAAAGTGGAGGGCAGAAAATGGAGTGTGATAGGGGTATATGTTAGAGGGGATATGGAGAGGAAGCTGGAAAAAATTGAATGAATGGGCGAAGAAAAAAGAAGAAAACAGTATAATATTGATTGGGGGGGACTTTAACGCGAGAATAGGTAAAGAGGGAAGAGTAATAAGAAAAGGGCATGAAGAGGAAGAGGGATTGGGAAGAAGAACGAAGGACAAAAGAATTAACAAGGAAGGAAGGGAATTGCTGAGACGGATAGAAAAAACGGGATGGACAATATTTAATGGATGCAAAGGGAGATGTAGAGGGGGAATGGACGTATACGGAAGGAAGTGGGAATTCAGTAATAGATTATGTGTTGGGGGACGAAGAAGTAAGGATGCAGGTAAGCAGGGTGAATGTGAGAGATAATGTAGATTCCGATCACTATCCAATTATAGTTTTGGATGGGAAGGGGGGGAAGAAAAAGTTAAAAAGAAAGGAGAGGACGAGTAAAAAATGGGTGTGGACGCAGGAAGGTAAGGAAGAGTTTAGGAAGGCTCTAGGAAATATAAAGGAAGTGCTGGAGAAGGTAGATGAGGTGTGGGAAAATATGAGAGATAAGATAAAGGAGGTGATGATAGATGGGTGCGCATCAAAGGGGGTAAAAAGGAAGAGAGGATGGTGGGATAGCGAGTGTAAGGAGGAAAAGAATATAGTAAGAAGAGAGCTGTGGAGGTGGAGAGAGAAGGGAGGAGATGGGAATCTCTATAAAGAAGCGAAAGGGAAATATAAAAAGTTGATAGAGGGGAAAAAGAAGGAAGAGAGGGAAAGATGGGAGAAGAAATTGAGAGAAATTAGAACAGAAGAGCATGTTTGGAAGATAGTGAATAGGGAAAGAAAGAGGAGGTGAACGAAAATATAGCAATGGAGGAGTGGGATGGATATTTTAGGAATCTATTGGGGGGGGGGAGTGGATGGTAGAGTAGTGATAGGACAGAAGTTAGGAATTAGAATGAATGAGTAGGAGAGCATAAATAGGAATGAGATAAGGTCAGCGATTGGAAGACAGAAGGATGATAAAGCAGTAGAGATGGATGGAATTTCGATGGAGGTGTGAAAGTACGGAAAGGAGAACTTGGAGGAATGAGTGTGGAGAATATATAATAGGGTTTAGAAAGGAGAGGGATATATAGATGAATGGAGGGACGGTGAATGTGTCGATATTAAAGAAGGGTGAGGATAGAAGAGGGGGTTGTTCCTGACACCGATGCTTTATAAGGTATACGCTTCGGTGCTGGCAAGTAGATTAAGTGATGAGGTGGAGAAAAAGGGATTGGTGCCGCAGAATCAGACGGGATTCAAGAAGGAGTTAGAAACAATGGACAACATATTTGTACTGAATTATTTAGTAAATAGACAGTTGGATAAGAAGAAAGGAAAATTAGTGGCGTTTTTTATAGATCTTAAAGCAGTTTTTGATTCGGTAGGTAGGAGGAAATTGGTGAAAGCGATAAGAGAGAGGGGGGTGAGGGAAGGGCTGGTTAGAAGAAGTGAGAATATCTTAAGTGAGATTATAAACAGGGTGAGCAGGGGGGAAAATTTGGGAGCAGGATTTTGAACAGGAAGGGGAGTAAGGCAGGGATGCCCATTGAGTCTTTATTTATTTAATTTAGTGACGGCGGATATGGAGGAGATAATGAGTAGAGGAGGATGGGAAGAAGTTAAATTAGGGGAGATGAGGATTTACACCTTAAAATATGCGGATGATGTGGTTTTGACTGCGGAAGAGTAGGATAGAATGAGGAGTATATTGAAAGTGTAGAGGGCTATCTAAAAAAGAAGATGTTAAATCAAGGTGGGAAAGTCGAAAATCTTAAGGTTCAGGAAAGGAGGAGGAAGAGAAAGGAAAGTAAGTTGGAGATTGAAAGGGAAGGTGATGGAGGAGGTAAAATGTTTTACTTATTTGGGTTACGTAATGCAGAAGAATGGAGGACATGAAACACAGATAAGAGTTAGGGTAAGGAAAAGTGCTAGCTGGATCAGGTTTGGGGAATTGGCAAAAGGAAATTTAAGAATGATTGGGGAAGAAGATTATGGTTCTTCGATAAACTGGTGTAGACGATGGTGAGGTATGAGGTGGAAATTTGGGACTGGAGAGAGAAGAAGGAGCTGGAGAGTTTACAGGAAAGGTATTTAAGATGGGTGTTAGAATTGAAATGAAGAACGCCAGGCTATACGATATGGGAGGAAATACAGAGGGAGAAGTTAAAAAGTAGGGCCGAGAGAAGAGCGTGGGGGTTCGAGAAAAGGTTAAAGGAAGGTAAGGGGAATTGGATTGCAAGGAGATGTTGGGAGGAATTGAGGGAGAGGTATAAGAAGAAAAAGGAATTATCGAAGTGGGAAGAAGAAAGGTGTGGGTTTTTTGAAGATAGAGGAATGGGCGTGGTGGAGGTAGAGGCGAAAAGGTTGGAAGGAGCGCTAGACTTTAGCTATTTTGTGAAAAAGGATATGAAGATGGATAAGGAGGAATGTTGGGAAAGGATAGAAGGGTGCAAAAGGTGCTACAGAGAAATCAAGGGGAGTGGGATTCCAGAATACCTGAAGAGTGAAGGACTGGGGAGAAAGTAGATGGCAAAAGATGGCAAGGTACAGATTGAGAAACGAAATGAGGGGAAACTGGTACTGGAAGGATGAAGAGAGCAAAAGCTGTAGATTATGTGGAAGGGAGGGGGAAACATGGGAGCATGTTTGGGATAAATGTATGAGTTGGGGAGTGGAGAAAGGCTGGCAAGAGATGTTGGGAAAAATGTTGGAGAAAGAGGGTGAGGGAGAGGGATGGTTGAGAGAATTAGAGAGATTAAAACATGAGGAAGAAAATGATGAAGGGAAAAATTGTCGGATTAAGAATTAAATAAAGGATAAGATTTAAGAGGAGGAGAGATAGAGAGGAGAAGGCAGAAAAAGAGAGAGATAGAGAGAGTGGACAAGAGACAGAAGATTGATGTGTGAATGAAGGAGTGTGAAAGGATGGAAACATGATATGAGCCGGAAGTGGAGGTTTCAAGTTAGGGTAGGATTGTAAGAGATTGTAACCCCAAGGGGAATCAATAAATCGTATATCTATCTATCAAATATTATATTTCAGTTATATTGCTATCATATTGTTATAACCAGTATTGTTATAACCAGTTAATAACACAGCTATAAAACAGATTGAAAAGACAGTCATTATGGCTATAAAAAAAATTTATGTATTTTCAATGTAAATGTATTGTGTAACATACATTATATTATATGTTAGTTTTGTGGCGTTTTTTTCCATATTTTTTGTATAATAATTATATTTTGTTTCTTGGCATTATATCGGTTTGTATAGAATTAAATTATAAAAAAACATTAAATTAAAAATTAGATAATTTTTTGTATTTCAAAAAATTTTAAAAACCTTTAAAAAACATTCAAATTTTTTTTATAATTTATTGCATAGCTTTACTTTTTAAATTAAAAGCGATTTAATTCAAGTATTAACATTTTAATAATTTATTAATCATTTTTATCATTTAACATTTTAATAATCAAGTATAACATTTTAATAATTATTTTCATTTTTCAATAATTTTGCAGATTCTTAATCATTTTTTCTATCATTAATATAATCTATTAATATATATTTTTTTAATTTTAAAAGATATTTTTAATTTTAAAAGATATTTTTATTGTTCTAAAAAAATCGTTTTTTAATATTATTCTCAGAAAAATTTAAAATTATTTTTATGTAATTGTATATTGTATGTAATTAAATATTATATTATATATTAAAATTGTATATTAAATATTATATAATAAATGTGTATTTCAAATAAATTTAATATACAATTTTAATATACAATATAATATTTAATATAATTATGTAAAATTAATTCTAAATTTTTCTGAGAAGAATATTAAAAAACAATTCTTCTAGAAGAACAAAAATATTATATATATATATATACAGGATGAATCATTTTAATAAATATACGCAAATATCTCGTAAAGTAAGCAAGATGGAAAAAAATGTTTTATACAAAAGTTGTAAAGTTCAGAGGGATACACTTGATGGGGAATGTTAAGCGCAACATATGATTTTTTAAGTTTCATAACTCAAAAGAACTTTATAAAAAAATATTTTATTATAATGTTTTGAAAAGGTGACACCAGCTACAAGAATATGATATGAGAAATTGTTTTATTAAATGAAATTAAATTGAAATAGATTTGATTCCAAGGTCACGGTCAAGGTCACTATTAGGTGTCCCTCTCTGAATCCTACAACTTCTGTATAAAACATTTTTTTCCATTTTGCTTACTTTGTGAGATATTTGCGTATATTGATTAAAATTACTCACCCTGTATATATACAGGATGTCCGACAAATAAGAGACCAAACGAAAGATGTAAGTAGATTGGATCAAATTAACAAGAGGAGGACGTATGTCCCGGGAAACGGATTTTAATGAAACTTTATGACATTATAGTACTTCCCTAAGCCTTCAATTTTGTAAAGAAGTAGAGCACACTTCTCAAGTGTTTTCGGAAAAAATGCATTTAAAAATTACGCTACAAGCGTATACCGGTAAGTTTTATGTTTATTCACTGAAGCCGGTGTGGTCAAATGGATAGCGTGCCGAGCTTAGTAGGCTGGAGATCTAGATTCGGTCCCCGGCAATATGCTTTTTTTTATTTTTTTTCAATCTGATTGAATTAAAAAAAAAATGTTATTTTTAGCAAAACCTGTTATTAATTATTTTATTTATTTATTTTAAAATTTTTATGCCGAGAAAAATGATGGATTTTTTTCAAAGAAGAATTTATTATTTTTTAAATTATTATATTTGGCACAAATAATTATTGTATTTGATCCAAACATTTATTATCAAAAATTGTTTTAATGTATATTAAAATAAAATCATATGTAAAAATAATTTAACATTTTACAATAATTTTTTGAACGTTTTTCATGCACATTCACTCTTTATTCATTATCATCACTGTCACTGTATTCTGGCAATGAACTTTTTTTACAATTTTTTAGATAATAAAAATGTCATAGAAACATTTAAAACACAATTATACCTCACATCCAAACACACTTTATGAAAGAAACATTTTTACAGAGACAATATACATTTACAAAACAATTTTTGATAATAAATGTTTGGATCAATTGTGCCAAATATAATAATTTAAAAATTTGTAACGGATTATCTTTCCCGGCATCGCGAATCAGACTCGCCGGTTCCAGGATTCCAGGTAGAAGGGAGAAACTCAAATTCGCTCTTCCAATATATAAATAAATTTATTAAATACAGCGGATACAAGAAATAAATTAAGCGCTGTGTATTATAAAGCGGACGTGATGGTAGCGCGAGATAGCGAGCATTAATAAGCGCGTACAGATAGAAAACGCGAAATGGTGCAAATCATGCAAGCATGATAAAGCCTTAAATGCTAGTTAAGATATGATAACAAATCAAGCGTGGTATGTACAAGAGCGGTCGGTCGCTGTAATGGAATAAAATAACGGAGAAACGGAGAAACGCGTATTTACAAATAATGATAGTATAAATCTAGCTAAGCGCATATCTACAAATAGTCGGTACAATAACTCGGAAAAGGAATGTGTATATTAACTACTAAGAAGCGTGTATATTATAAGGAACAGTCGGTAAATCACAAAGCCGGAGAAGAACAATATTTACAAACGATCGGTTGGAACAGTACAATAATCCGGAGAAACGTGTCTACGAAGCGCGTCTATTACAAGGAACGGTCGGTCGGTATGCTAGATAAGCGGGTACATCTACGAGATGGTCACGTTATTTTATAGCGTCGTCTCAGCAACCACGGAATTCGGATAATCCATAGATAATCCATGGCCTGGAATAGCGATATTGCTGGAGATGTCGTTCTAGCAACTGAATAGCCCGGCCTAACCACGAGTAGTCTATGGCCTGGTTTAACGGAGTCACATGATGTGCCGTCCCAGCAACCGGGAAGCATGATCTAACTATGGGTAACCCGTTGCCTGATTTCTGCGGAGTCGGTTTTTTGATTTGGAGAGTTATGCGAGACTCAAGATCAGGAACTGGTGCAGCAGCGCTCGCCGGGCTGTCTTATATATTCAGCGAAGCACCCCAATCAGTCTTCCACAGTTCTCATGTAGATTGGCACGTGATAGGCCCTCACGGTCGCATCATAGGTGCGGGCGTTTAATAGGTGCACTATAAGTCCCGAGTCTAATGCGGGCGATTGTTCGGCTCGCAAGGCTTGTCCAAAATAATAAATGCTTCTTTGAAAAAAATCCCTTATTTTTTTTGACAAAAATTTTAAATTAAATTAATTAAATATATATTAATTAAATAATTAATAACACAAATTAATTAATAACAGGTTTTGCTGAAAATAATATTTTTTTAAATTTGTAATCAGATTTAAAAAAAAATAAATAAAAAAAGAAAAAGCATCCTGTCAGAGACCGAACCTAGATCGCCAATCTACTAGGGTATGCTCGGCATGCTATTCACTTGAACATGTCGACTTCAGTAAACGAGCGAAAACGTTACCCGTTACGCTCGTAATTTTCAAAAACATTTTTTCGAAAACGCTTGAGAAATGTGCCCTATGACTTTGCAGAACTGAAGTCTTAGGGAGATACTACAATGTCACATAGTTTTATATTAAAATCCGTTTCCCGGAACACGTGTCCTCCTCTTGTGAGTCGAAAAGTCCTGAACTATTTGTTTTGTATAACGTTTATACAAATAAAGAAATTATTATTGAGTAAAGTTTGTTGAGTAAAATTAAATTTTTGAATAAAATTATTGAGTAAAATTAAATCATCGCCGACCTTTAGCCAGACACACGTCGGTGAGCTTGGTAGGTTGCGTGAGTGTTTATTGTCAGCTGTTGCAGCGGCGCACCACTAACAAATATAGGTTTTTAATGACTAAATTAATCAAATAAATCAAGTTTATATCAATTTTGATATATTGTAATTACTTTACGTCAAATATCCTATGTATACATATATCGCTATGAGAAGAGTACACGCGAGACCAAACTTTTCGTTGCGACACAGCGAAGCTCGCCGCTGGCACGTCTAGAACGTACGTCCCATGATCTAGCCGCACAAAACGCGTACTCATGCGTCAATCTTTTTTAATTAATATTTTAATAATTATTGAAAATTGCAAAATAGTAAAGAATTTTTCTATTCAGTTTACTATGCTTGTAATCATGAACGTTGACATAATCTTTACCGGGCATCTTACATAACTATATTTACACATACCGACATTAGGCATATCAATATCATCTTATTGATTTTTTTAGATGGTATCGATTTTTACTGCATGTTTACTAATGTTATCGTTTTCTATGTTCTATGTGTATAATAATAGTAATAATACCTATAATTATTTTTATTAATATTTGTATTAATAAGATAATATAGTTTTGTTAATATTAATTAATATTAATTAATATTTAATAATTAATATTATTATATAATAATTAATATTATTAATAGTTAATATTAATTAATTTTATTATTATTAATATATTTATAATTAATAATTATAATTATATATTATATATTATATTATAATTATATATTAATATATTAATAATTAATAATTATATATATTAATAATTAATAATTATTTAATTATTTAAATGCTTAATTAAATTATTCAGGAATAAAATGTTTTCTGTATAAGATTTATAATCTGTTAACATTAGCCTACCGCCATAATGTACGATGTAGGCATAATACATAGAAAACGACAAAATAAAATCAACTATGCAATAAAAATCAATATGAATTGACTTGAAAAAATCAAAAACAGATGACAGATCGATGTATGTAAGTGTATGTAAGTGCAGTTACAGGCCTGAACGCGCGTGTTTTATGTGATATTGGTAAACATTGATCGTTTATAACTCAAAAACTATTCAGCTTCAAAATTTTTATATTAGAATTTTTTATTTTATTTTTACTTTTAGGACACGCTAATAAAGTATTGTACAGAAGTTGTGAGACATCTTATATATAAATCTATATTATATCTATAATAGCTTATTATAAAGTAATAAAGAGCTTATAATTAAAACTGAAAACGTAATTAATCTATAAATTATATATAGCTGAGATAAAACTTTTTTAAATTAAAATAATTCCTGAAATATATTCTAATAAAATTTGTGCTAATAAAATTCTAATAAAATATATTCTAATAAAATTAATTAAGTTGTAAAATACGTTGTACATGATCAATGTTATCTACAAATAATATTCTAAAATAATTATTTTTTTAAAATTTGAATTATATTCTTAAAGTTGCATTTTGTGATTTAATAGTGTAATTTATTCAACATCGACTTGTTCAACATCATTTTTAGCATAAACCTTCTTTTCAGTTTCCTGAAATAAAGATATTCTTTAATAACATAAAATCATTAAGAGTAATAAATATTTTAATAAAATTACTTGCTTTATTCGTCAATTGTGGCATTGAAATATTTTCTACATGTGTAAGAAAACTTTGATTTGTTTCATTTTTGTTAATAGTGCGTAAATATTTTGCTCTTGCATTTAAAACCTCTTCAAGTTGCTTTTTATGTCTTAGTGCTAATTCCAAAGCCCTAATTAAAAATATAAACAATTATTAATAATTAATTTCTTATTAAATGTAAAAATAAGTTAAAATGTAAACATTATTGCTATACATAATAATCATAATATATAATCATAATAATAATCATAATAATCATAATAATCATAATAATAATAATAATAATCATAATAATCATAATACAAAAATTATAAAACTCGTTAAATATTTTATTCTTATTTAAATTGCTGCTATATTATAGAGTGATACGTAAAGATCGCCCATTAAGTACATTCGTTATTCCTTATCAAAAAATGAGTCGAAAAGTCCAACTATCTTTTTCTATAACGCTTAATAATGGAGTTATTGTTGAGTAAAGTTGGGCAGTAAAGTCAGCACCAATCTAGCTGGACACATTAATGATCTACGCGCCTGATAGTGTGTGTGATCTGCTGCTACGGCGCTATGCCTTCGCGCACGCTGCTAAAGTTAGCTAACATGCAATATTCTTACGTATAACATGCTTTACGTTTTTTTTAAGCATAAAATTGTTTAAATATGTAATTGTTGTAAGAAATTCTTTTTAAGAAACTTATACTTTTAAGAAACTGAACAAAACCACTCGTAGGAAAATTCAATAAGTGATTTGTCTTAAGATTCAGATGTTCACATAAAGATTTTGTTAAAAAAGCAGATTGTTAAAAAATAATTTTTGTAAAACACAGAGAAGAACTCTTCCTTGTATTTGTCAATATTTTCTTCTCTATGTTGAGAATGCTACGTCTTTGCAATTCTGTCCGTTATCAAAATTTTCTGTAAGATTTATTAAGAGACAGGAGAAATATGATTTTTAGTACAAAAAAATTATTTCTTTTATTACATTAAGAATATTGCAACCTCTAGCAACGTGCGCGAAGGCATAGTCCTAACACATGGCTGTAACGGCAGAGTGTTCACACATCAGGCGCCCAGTTCACTGACATGTTAAAGGTCGGCGTTAATTGGAATTGATTTTACTCAATAATAACTCCTTTACTTTATTAAGTGTTATAGAAAAAATGGTTCAAAACTTTTCGATTCAGTTTTTGATAAAAAAATAAAGCTACGTATTTAGTGAGCAATCTTTATGTATCACTTTGTATATACACACACATATATGTATATAAGACCAACAAATATGTCCCACCAAAAGTAGCTCTTTTATCTTTCAAACTAAAAGAGATAGCAAATATATATATCAAAATAAATAGTTCAAACCTATTTCAATTTTATTATGAACGTAGTAGTTGCTTACAAAACTATCTGGGTAAATATTCACATTAGGTCAATCCCTTGAAAAGTCAATAACCTTGATATATGTTATCATGACTTTGTAACATGTAAGAAATTTTAGTGTTGTTCGTTGGTTGTTGAAAAGTTAAATTATTCAATAAGAACGAGTATTAAATGCGAAAATTTAAACCTATCCAATTAAAAAGAAAAATATGAATTGTATATTTAAGTATTTATGTAAATGCGGCTCTGTCCGTCTCCCTGCGCTCTGGCTTTCCAATAAACCAACTAAATCCAAACCTAATTTTTATCTTAAAAATCCGCAGCCTATGCATTCACTTTACAATGACTATGCAGACATTAATTTGATATTAATATTTATCACGGATATGTATATGTTATTGGTATAATTAAGTATGACAAATATATATCAAAAAAGCAATGAATATAATATTATCATGGTTGTAAAAAGAATCAAAAAACCTTTACAATAATGTGCTATTTGTCTTTTATTGCAATTTAAGGGTTCTGAAGGAGAGAAAGTATTTACTCTGATGAAAAGGATAAAGCAATTTCATTGCATATCATACTTATACATTCCCTACGAAAACAAAATTAATCTCTTTTGATATTTTTCTCACAAATTAGTCGAGCACAAAATAGAGAAAACTTTTCAAATGAACATCTTGAATATACAAGATATTTGATTTTAATTAATATAATTAAATATCTAAAAATCAAAGGATTTCAGAAAAAAAATGTTTTAGACAAAAATTGTTTGAAGGAGGAAATGATAAGAATATTGGTTTTACTTAGGATATAGATGCTAGTCATGTAAAAAATAACTTAGTGTTTTTAAATAGAATTATCTCAATTTATTTATACATAGGGTGTACGGTAATTTTTGACATAGCTGAAATGTGAAGATAGATTAAGTCAAACTGAAAAGAAAAGTCCTGTACTATTTTTTTTTATAATGTTCGTTAAGTTATTATTGAGTAAAGTATGCCCAATAATAAAGTATGGCCAATGAGCGCCGACTTTTAACCGGACACATGTTAGTGAACCGTGCGCCTGATAAGTGCGTCATAACGGCGGAGCCATAGACATCCTAATATATCCTAGACCGAGCTTTTGCCTTTATTTAAGGAATGCGAGTAAAGATCACGTAAAAGAGGATAAACTCTTTTTTTTGCCCCTTGCGTTTTCTCTCGCTCACACGTAGCAGCTTTTTTTCGCTATGTTACATCGCGAGTGAAAGAAAACGCAAAGGGCACAAAAAAAGAGTTTATCCTTTTTTATGTGTACCTTTATTCCCACTCCTCAACACTCGGTCGATTTATTATGTTTATAGACGGAGCATTCTTGCACACTACCAAGCGCGCAATTCATCGACGGGCATTCAACTAAAGATCGATGATGATTGGCTAGACTTTATTCCATAATAAGACCTTTATTAAGCGTTATAGAAAAAAATAATGCAGTTTTCCTTTCAGTTTGATCCAATCTATTTATATACTTCGAATGTGTCAAAAATTACTGGAACCTGTATAATTACTCTATATAATTCGATTTCTTGCAATGAAAAAGACTAATTCAATTTTTGACATTCCTACATATGGAAGTAATGTTATGCGCTATTTCAAAATTTCATTGTATTGAGATGTCTCGGTATTTTTGGTTTTCAAAAACTATAAATACTATTTTTGGTTTATAAAAAGTAAAATAGGCTATCTTGTACAATGATAAAAAATGAAATTATAAAAAAATGATGACCTTTCCTTCGATATTTTGACTGACAAAAAATCGTTTCCCATGATTTCAATAAGCTTATTAACATATAGTGAGGAGACTTTTGAATATCTTATAATACACAATGTTTTAAAACTATCGGATTTTTTCTTAATAGCAGATTCCTTTCTTTGGCAGAACATTTCAAGACGAAAATCCTAATACAAAAATATCAAGGTTATTATCATTTTTAAACGAAAAGCGATATTTTACGAATGAAAGGACTGAAATTTCGTGCGCTTAGACACGGCTAAATAACAAATGAAAAAAATGCTTTATGAAATGCTACGGGATGCTCTTTTGATAATTATCATATAAATTTATAATAGCATTGTCATTAAGTTTTCCCGCTTCTCTATGTATTGCATTACTACATTCTTTTTGCAAATAATGAATACAAGAAAAGACATCTAAAAAATGATTCGAGTAAAAATTTGCAACATGTTTCAACTTCAGCTATCAAAGTAATCTATCAATATTGACATAAAGGTTTACTATGATATCCTATGCGAGACAAATAAAAAAATAAATTGTAATCGAATTAGCTTTGACATTTATTTATTTTGTATTTTTCAATATTTTAAAATCTTTATAATAAAAAACAAATTGTAACCGTTTTAGAAAATAATTAAATAGGTAATTAAAAATTAATTATATTTAACAAATTTTAATTGTAAAATAAATCAACTAAATTACAATAAATATTCAAAATAACCGTTATTGTGTTAAACTGTTTGTTGCATTGATGATCATTTTTGGCATTGTTATAGCGATTGCTTCAATAATATTTTTTCCAATTCCTTACGATTTTAATTTATCGTTTGTAAACGTGTTTTGTATATAACCATAAAAAATAATCTGGTGTCAAATAGAAATAAGAAACGTCATCTCTAAATAATTCTTCAGAGATTTCTTCGTTTCTACTATGTTTTGCAGAAAATCGCAGAAAAAAAAACAATTCTGGTATAACGTTATCCAAAAAGTTATTATAAGTGTTAGCATTAAATCTTATAGACATTTCAAACAATCCAATCTGTAATTTAATATTGAAGATATTACATCATTTGTTACATTTGTAAGCTATAATATAAATACATACAGATAATAAACAAACCAGAGATAATTTATAACATTTTTTATCATTAAATTATTCCGCATTTCGGCATAAATTTGTACTAAAATGGTATTGATAATTTCAAATATGGTATTCATGTGGATTCTCTTTGCTTCAGATGTGAAAAATCATACATATTGACTGAACTTTTACATGAAATGCAAAATTCATCCATAAGTTAAGTTATTAGACTAAAACCCAGAATTAATTTTTGTATATTATTCTTGTGCCAATAACCATATACAAAATTGGTAATTATTTACATTATCGGACACCTGATAACCTTGATCTTGACATATGTTGTCAAGTACATGATCTTGAATAACTTTTCCTTATAAGTTAATCAGCGATCTCTTATATATCTCTTATTATTTAATGTTAAAATTTGATTTAAAACAAAAATAAAATTCCTGCTTAGATGAGGCAGCCCCAATGACCTTGATCTTGACATATGTTGTTGAGATCATGATCCTGAGTAAGATTTTAGCTGTCGCTCATTGTTTATTAAAAAGTTATGGTAATTTCAGAATCACAGCTCCACCTGCAAAATTTTTTGATAATTTTTATATTTAGAGAATAACGTAAATAACAATTTTTAATCAGGAGAGATTAAAAAAAAAAGTTATTAACAATAAAAGTTTGAAATATATCAAAGCACATGCATGGACAGGAAGCATGCGTACACGCGCGCACACACACGCACGCACGCACGCACGCACGCACGCACGCACGCACGCACGCACGCACGCACGCACGCACGCACGCAC
>JBCEZY010000021.1:462267-480620 GCA_039654445.1 Cataglyphis savignyi | reverse complement strand
GCACGCACGCACGCACGCACGCACGCACGCACGCACGCACGCACGCACGCACGCACGCACGCACGCACGCACGCACAAGGGAGGGGGGGGGGGATGTTCAACTCCTCTCCCGCACTCACCCCGCAGCTAGGCAGGGTGGACCTTGCTTTATAATGTAACATGTACTTTGTAAAGCGAGGTCTACCTTGCCTACCGGCGGGAATGAGTGCAGAAGGGGGGCTATCCCCCCCCCCCCTCCTGTGTTCTTTTCGTATAAGTTGATTGTTAATAACTTTTTAATAAAAAACGAGCGACGGCTAAAACCTTCTGGTGGTTACTCATTGGGACCGTTTTCCATAAATCGGATTTTTGTTTCAAATCAATTTTTAACATTAAATATCTCAAAAACTATAAGAGACCGCTGATTAAGTTGTAAAGAAAAGTTACTCAGAGTCATGTACTTACTTGATAACATATACTTGACAACATATGTCAAGGTCAAGGTCATTGGCAAAGTGTCCGTTAATGTAAATAATTACCCAAAAATTAATTCTGCGTAAATAATCTTGTGGTAATAAATTGTGAACTTTTGTAAACTAATAAGCATACATATTGTTGTATTTTAAGATGAGTTTTATTATTGTGTACTCTTGCGCGGCAACAGTCGTATTTTCATCGCATTTGCAAAGTGCAATAAAGGACAAGCAAACTAAAAAGGAAAATAAATATTTTACACATTAACAAAATAGTTTTTTAACTTTCTTAGCTTTTTTTACTTTTTTTTGTTAATAGTAATTTTTAAAAAATTACATTTCTCCTTAACTAGGAATTAATATTTTTTAACAAAATTAAAATGAAATATACTCCTAATAAATATATAAATATTGTGATATGCTAATGATTCATGGTGAATGCGATGAAAATGAGACTGATGCGACGCAAGAGTACGCAATACGTTTTCCAGAGTATAAAGCTCCAACTAAAAACATAATTTCGCAAGTGATAAATCGAGTACGACAAATCTATATTATTCATAAAAATATGATGCCAGATATGCTTGAACGAATGAAAATAAAGCAGCAGTTTTGTTAATAAAGAAGATTTATCTACAAATATTCGTAAAATGAGTAAAAAATTACATATTTCTAAGAACTCAGTACAACACATCTTCAAAGATAACAAAACATGATTATTATTTTACAAAAATTCACAATTTTTTACCGCGGATTTAATTTTTGTACATTATTGACGCAAGAACCGGATTTTATTCGAACAATTTTATTTACGGATGAATCCTGTTTTACACGCGAAGGTTCATTCAATACGTAGTTCCCATTTGTAATGATAATCCACACAAATATCATCGAATTCGAAATTATCAACACCGTTTTAGTATAAATCTGTAAGACGGTATACAGAATAATTGGATGGATACTTCCTGAATGACTCCTGCTTCCGATCGATCTGAAATTTTAAATATTAAGTTGTTTTTAATGTGAAGAATAAAGTGCGTGTGATCCCAATTTCGGGAAATAATTTTTTTTTTTATGACAGCATTTATCTGCTAAAATTTATTCTATATAATATATATAACATATACATATAATATACAGGGTGTCCCAAAAATTTTGACACACCCGAAGTGTGAAGGTAGATTAGGCCAAACTGAGTCGAAAAGTTTTATACCATTTTCCTCTATAATGCTTCAGAAAGATGTTATTATTGAGTGAAGTCTGGCTAATCAGTGCCGATCTTTAGCCGGATCCACGTCAGTGAGCCGCTCGTCTGGTAGTGGTGCGCCGCAGTAACGCTCACGCACACTATCAGGCGCGTGGCTCCCCAACGTGCGCTTGACTAAAGATCGGCGATGATTAGCCAGATTTTACTCAATAATAACTTCTTTCTGAAGCGTTATAGAGGAAAATGGTACAGAACTTTTCGATTTAGTTCGGCCCAATTTACACTTCGGATGTGTCAAAATTTTTGGGACACCCTGTTTAATATATGTAGTAGTTCTGTCTAATGTAAGAAATCTGTAGCGATAGGGATGGACATTGTTTTGCGCGGAAAGTTGCAAATTCATTTTTTACACAAAGCAAGGTCTACTCTCTACAGCCTGATACAAAATTAAGTCTATAATTATATCATTTCATATGTATTTGCGACTTTCTGCGCAAAGGAAGGTTGAATCCAATATGTCTAGTTTTTTGATAGTGGAGCTCTCCCCGCAGGGAGGGTAGAACATATTGCCTCCACGCATACTTTTTAATGCAAAGTGAAGTACCACATGAGTTTACAACTTTCCACGCGAAGTGAGATTTCATATGGGTACAATTTTTGTAAAGCGAAATTTAACTTAAATCTTTGTATGTGTTATCTTATATATATATTTTTTTATTTCCCGAAATTTGAATCACGCGCAATTTATTTCTCACATTAAATAGAATTTATGTATAAAATTATAGATTAATCAGAAGCAAGATTTACTCGAAAATATATTTTAGAATCGATTTTAGTCGATAAATGCTGTCTTAAAAAAAAATTCATTTCCTAAAATTGAGATCACGCGCGCTTTTTTCCCACATCAAAAACAACTTATATGTAAAATTTCAGGTCAATTGGAAGTAGGGATCAGTCGGAAATAAATCTATATTTTTGTATTTGTAATAAAATTAATTTGTAATAAAAATCTTGATTTGTAATAAAAATCTTATTTTGCTTGTATGAACATGTTTTCCTTTCCTTAATTGAAAGATTGCATTATTGAATTTTTTGAATATAGAAAATTACTTCAAAATATTGCTGCATTGCAGTGCACGTGACACGTAAAAAAATCATCGAAATGCAACGATATAAATCTATCGCGTTTTATATTTTGCGTTGTATATTTATATCACATATTATTCATTTATGCACAATTCTAATGCAAAATAGTCACGTTGTACCGCAACGTGATAATGTTTTGAAATAAGTTTCCTTATTCATAAAATAATTATATAAGGAAGATGTAAATAAAATAATATAAATAAAATTATAAGACTTTACATAAATCAAAAATATTGCGCGTAGTTTTAATATAAAGTGTGAGCAATAAGATTAATGATTTATTTAAATGTAAGATTGTCGGAATTTTAATTTTCGGAAAAAGTGTCTATAGCTTTTTTTAAGCAAAATGTAAATTTTGCAAATGTTGTCTTAATATGTTTCATTCCAAATCATTTCAAATATTTCATAAACACACGTAAATGATAAAGAAATCGAATTACATGATACTATAAAAGATATTATACAAAATTCAATAGATATCATTTGCAATGCACACTGATATTACAAGAATTATTCAGACTCAATTATTCAAAGCACAATTTGCAGCAATTGATGAAATAGAAGAACTTGATGAAAATGATGAAAATGAGGGTAAAGTTAATTATACATTGAAAGAAAGCAAAATTATAAATATATTCAAAAAAATGCTCAATCCTGAGAAAGTAAAAAAAAGGGTCGTTATATTGTTAAATTATGATATCACACAATTTATATTTGAGAAATAATATCATCAAAATATAATCCTTAATACATATAAAACTATTCTCTCCACGATTCCATAATCTTTTCAAATACGCTTTTCAAATACGCTTTAAAAGTGATTATCGATATATGAAGAATAGCCATCACATTTTAAAAACCCGGTGGATTTTTGTTTTTCTGGAAAAGATATAAAAGAAATTTCACGTTATTTTATATGTGATGCATTTATATAATACTGCTCTAATACGTTGCTCTGATGCACTTGCTATAATATGTTGCTATTGATACAAGAAATATTTTGTATGCATTGAAGAATATCATAAATATTATAAAATATAAAGTAAAAAATATGCATAAAAAACACATTTCATAGATTTAATCATATATTATTAACCACTTATTATATAGGGTATCTTAAACCACACTACACTTCTTTCCTTTCAAAAACTAAGCATTTTGAACAAAATTGAAGAGAAAAGCGTTTTGAACAAAATTGTGTGGTTTTGACGGGAACATAAGATGGTGTCATTAGTTTGGCCTTGGATGGCATCGTTAAGATCAAGTCAAGGACATCTTTAATTTCTTAAACGGAATCCCCTATTTTTTATTGGATATTATTGTATCGTACGTCGAGAGCTTTCTAAAACACTATAATAAAGTATTTTTTTATTAAAAATTATTTGAATTATTTTGTATCTTAATCTGACATATTTTAATATAAAATGTAAAATATCTCGAAAATTATTTAGTGTTCAATAATTGTATCGTAATACTATAATGTACAGAATAATAAAATGAATCAAATGATGTTTCACATCAAAATAATTGTTTTGTAAAAAAAGTATGCAATTATTTGCAATATATTTTTTTACAATTATTTATTTTTTTTTTACACCATTTGATTCATCTTATTATTCTGTACATAAAAGTACAATACGATACAAAAATACATTACGATTAAAATGTTTAGTTTTTGAAAGAAAAGGAGTGTACGGGTGATCTAGGATACCCTGTATATACTAGAGAGGAAGTGTTCTAAGTTATTACTCGCAAGAATCAAATGGCGATTGGCATTAGTTTAGAAGATATAACAAATCAAAGTTTCAATTTTAATGCTTTTTTTATTATAAAATAAGGAAAAATAAAATTTGTTTACATTGTATTTGCGTAGATCAGACGTGAAAAAAGTGTCTGTTAACAGGGACGAAGCTCCTCTTATTTCTAATTTAAAATTAAAATTTGATTTGAGTTAGATCATATCTTTGAAAAGTGAAGTTGGTAGGAATATTATGAGAGTTCTAACTTCGGTCCTCTGAGAAATGTGCGGGTCGAGAGGAAGCCGCGCGGGGACTTTGTGGGCGCGGGGAAGTATGATGTCGCGCGGGCAGGGGATGCTTATTGCAAGCAAGGGACGCTTATCGCAGGAGCAGACATATTTCAAAGAGCCGATGTCCGGCTGCTATATTTATTGCAAACAAATAACATCTATTACACGTGCGGTATGAAGGGAATTTTTTTCTCCGAAGAAACGCTTATCGGACCGGAAACGGACATATTTATGACCGGTGTATACAAAGTGTGTATACAAAGACGAACATGTTTAAACCGGTGCATATATACAAAGGCGAGCGCCGGTGTCCGGTTGCTTTATAAACATTTTAAACAAATAGCGTATATTGCACGTGCGGTCTGAACGTTGAGAATTTTTTCGAGGAATAACCGTATATCGACGCAGGTATAAACAAAAGACGAGAAAAAGGAAAGAAGGAGATGTAAAAATAATTAATACTTTTTTTAATATTATTACAATTTTTCACATGCATGCAACCATTAGCGCTATTCCTCTCTAACACACCGCCTTACGAACGTCTCGCGCTATCCCTCTTTATCGCACTGCTTTAAGAACGCCTTACGCTATCTCTCGTCCATCGGTCACGCCGCGGTTATATATCTATCTTATATGCAAGGAAGGAAAGCAAAAAAATAGATAAGTATTTTTAATATATAAATGTTCATTAATAAGTATATGTGTATTTTTCATTTATTACAAGCACTTCGTAAAATACATCATTTATAACGCACGTTAATAATTCACAATCTATGACAGATTCGGTGTCAAATATATCATTTTCATGTATCGCTCGAATTATGAATATTATTACACTGTGAAACTCTAACAAATTGTTTAAATTTTTCATTCACAATATGCGTATTTTCACACAACCAATAATGCATATGCTCTATACATTTTTCAAAGTCAACTAAATGTATTAGAGTGAATGGATTTATATATAAAAAATTATTATACAAAGTTATTTTTATAATATCCGAATTTTATAATATCAGATATCAGAACTTTGATTGTCAAATCTCGAATCTGCAATGGAGGTTGAGACGTCTGTAGAAGCCGTTCAATGTTCGCACGTTTCTGCATCAGCGATTTCCACGTTTTAAAAGACAATACTATTTGATTGCCCCGGTTATCGCCAAGAATCAATTGCACGTAAGACATAGCCCCAACATTTATTCCAATTTCCAGATATTTGTAAAATGTCGGGGTTAAAGCGTATCTTCTGCCAAGTATACGAACTGCGCGGCGAGTTTCGGATGAAATACTATAAAAAAAAAGAATATTTTAATAAATTTATTTAAGAAAAATATAAAATGTTTTCAGTTAATCAAAGCTTACTTGTCACATTTCTTCTTACACGACGGAATTTTAACGCTCTCAATCGGAACAATAATTCATATTGCTTTCTTCAGTAGAGTACATCTCTCTAGGTTATGAGAAGTAAAGCGGTTGACGCGACATTGATAGTATAAAACCGAGAATACGTGACGCTTATTTTTGAAAAGTATGATGTGGTGATTAATGCTTTGAAATTTAGGAGAAGGGAGATTAATGCTTTGAAATTTAAGAGAAGGGAAAGGCAGCTAATTTAAAGCAATTCTAGAAACGACTCGCAAGGAAAAAAGTAGGGAGAATAAAAGATAAAACATATTAATAATGTTTATATATTTTTATTTTTTTAAATATCGCAATTCCTTTTGACGTTGCGACTACCAGTTAAATATTTTTAATACATTCTGTAATGCGCAATTCTTAACATGTTTTCCACATCTTATCGTATTAGCAACATCTAGATTATTTAAAGAATTAATATCTTCATAATCAGCATCCAAAGTTTCGATAATCAGGTTTTTTCTCGCATAATTTTCAAGCAAATCCATCAACCATTCTCGTTCTGACATCCCTTGACGTACACGAAAGTCGGCGTCTCGTCATCCTCTTCTGTACTAAGCACGGCCGATGTAATCAAATATTTAGCCAGGTTGTACGGCACGTTTCCGTCTTCCCATCGTAATCCATGATGATTCGCAATCAGCCAGGAAGCACATGATTTGTCGGATCTTGTGAGAAGATTCCTGGTATGGGGCATGTAAATATGTAATGCGCCAAAACGGTCTCCTTTCTCAATACCGCCACTTTCTTTACGACAAATTTCGTCCCGACAAAGAATCCTTGCACATCCATGAACGTTGGTACAGACATAATGTTTTTATATCAGCACGTTGAGAAGAAATCTGCGATTGATGCATTATAGATTTCATATCGTCTCATCCCTCACTTAGATGATTTTGCGCACCACATTGGTCAACGGATTGTATTGAATCACGCGATGTATGATGAGACAGTACGCAGTAGTATTCATCAGCACGTTCTTCTTACATTCAAATTCCAATCTCACATCCACGGTGCGCTCTTGACCGATTTGTTTTGTCGAGAGCAATCGGTGATCACGAACGAACCGTTCCGTAGAAACTGCGTGATGGTGAGACTCGGCTCGAGATACTTGAATCCGTAATAATTTTTGCAGAAACGCTGGTATGTGTCGTACAGAATCGACCATCGAAATCCATTCATATCGTCGTACGGATAACATTCCGAATTCAACAGATAAAGTTTCACGTTGTTCAATTTGCAGTCGTCGAATCGAACTTGTATCCTCGGACATGACATTCTTCCGGCCTGCAAAACAAAGGCAACGTATCGCGATTTCTCTAGCTGAGTCGCGACACCGCATAAATCAAAACGATTGGACGCTCCACTGGATAAACCGCCGATAACCTCCACCGCAACAACGAGTCCGCAACAAACGTACCTACGATGCCTGAATTATTTGCTCGCGAGGATGTTTTCGAAACCATAAACAACTCGCTCGTAACGTTCGTTCAAAATCAATTGCAAACGCCGGAAGGTCAAGAAATGTTGCAAGATCAGTTAGATCCACTGGGCCAAAAGTCTACATCTGGTCTGTCCTGAGCGGTGATCAAAATAGTGATATAGGCAATACGTGTTTGGTGATTATCTCGGTCATGATGAAATGATATTCGGTAATAAACGTTTTGACGTGAACGCGAATAACATAATTATCGACGGTGTACGATATGCCGACACACCTGGTCTTTACGAGTTGATCTTCAAAAGAACCCCTGATGACGTCATCTATACAGATGATGAAAAGCAAACATACAAGAGCATGCTGTTGACAACGAGAGTGCATAAAGACAATCACGGTGCGCACGGTCGAATATGGGGTAACAGAGAATACAAATACAAAGAAATAATCACATCGTTGATGTCGATCGAACCGAAAAAGAAAAAATCTGACAAAGGAGTATTCAAGTGGCACCCGTTTTATCACATTAATATTGATCACAGTCCCGCTTGACCACGTTAAAATTGACCACGTTGCAATTAAACACGATCCCGATTGACCACGTTACAATTGACCACGTTAATTTTGACCACAGTCCCGATTGACCACGGTCCCGTTTGACCATGTTGATATTGACCGCGGTCCCGATTGACTACGTTGATATTGACCACGGTCCCGATTGACCACGTTACAATTGACCACGGTTCCGATTGGCTATGTTGTAGTAAAGCGTGGTCCATCTAGCCTATCGGGGGAGTGGGTGTGGGAAGGAGGCCAAAGGCCCCCCTTGCACCTCCTTCCCCGTTTGTGTGTTTGTGTGTGTGCGCGCGCGCGCTCGTGTTTCCTGTCCATGAACGATCCATGGCATTATTATAAATTAAACGGTGCCTTGACAAGACTAATCAATCGATCGGTGCCACTCGCTTCGATGATGTATATCAACAAATTTGGATTATTCGAACGGCGAAATTATACAAGTGATCATAGATTAGTGAAAAGTTACGTGCGAAAACGCTCTATGTCACGTCGTTATGGACTATGACGTGAGGTTGCGCAAGATTCGCCATGTAGCGCAACCTGAAGCCGATACCGTCAACAAACTACGTGGATCAATGTGTTAAAACGTTGGGGAATCAACAGAAAAAATCAGACGAGAAGTTTGCTGCGTTCGAGAAAGACATACAAGTGTTACAAATTGTGATAAACGAACTTCGGCGCGCGAATATCGCTAAATTATACGAACACTGCATGTAGCATCTAACGCTAAATACCTCACGATGTTAAAATATGTACATAGACATTGTCGGATCACTATTGGTCTTTTTTAGTACGCACTTCAAATCAGCGTAAACAATGATGGAAGCTACTCCTGTTATAATTGCCGAAGCTGAGCCATTTATCCTTCTCACTCAGTAAACAGATGGCGCACTCGTTCTTTTCTTGACAGTTCACCGTATCGCATCAGTCGCAAATGTATTTTTGATTATTATGTTTGCCATTATGTTATTATCGCAAGCTCACGAGCCGGGATAAATTCTTGATCTACGCAAAATGTCCGACGTTGTCGTCCCGTGGATCTTGCACGTAAAGTAATTTGACGTGTTTATCTCTCTTTAGCTCATTCAGTCAAATCGGGACAATGTTCTTTTCCTCGAGGCAATATACATTTATAGAGATATCATTGGCAAGTTCAAATTTTTTAATTTGATTAACAGTTACTAGAAACTCAATGTCCTGGAGATTCAGTACTGTCGTATAATGTGGATACAATGATTCTCGATCCATTTTCAATTTAGCTGATGTAGAGCAGTAACCACTGATCACGCGAAACACGCATTGTCATTAGACTGCACGTTTATCTCTGCTCTCTTCATTATTTCTTGTGGTAATTTTACATGATATCCCGCGCGCATTGGATTATACTTGTTTATGTTTATAGTTAAATCAAGTATTCGCGACAAAGCCCACCCATTATCGCGTTCTTGAAATTCTTCGAGCGATGCTAGAATGGGCTCGATAACGTGCCACTCATTCGCATAAATTTGATGTGCGAAATAATTTATAGTTTTTCGTATTTATGTTTTTATTTGCACGCTTGTCATCTGTCATAAACTCGCCGTTGAACACAGTATTCACTTTCACATTAAAATTTTTTTTTATCATGTTTTGCACATGTTCTAGCACAATGTCTTTGACGTTCTCAAGAAATTTGCACGGTTAGATATAGTTTGCGTTAATCACCGTACCGGTCAATACGCGGTTTTCGAACTCGGTATTGATCTCTCGCCAAACAAGTTTTTCCGCGTTATTGTTATCACTATAATTACCACCACTAGGTGTAAACTGTCTCTGTAATCGAGTCTTTATCTTCGAGTCGCGATTCTGGCCACTAAAGATTGTCGAACTCCGATCGAGAGTCGCAGACGCTTGATACGACTACTTTCTTCAAGCTGTTTGATAAATTTTTCGCACCGCTGCGCCCACGCGGAAAATTCGCCTAAGGTAGCGACTTGGTGCGACAGCTCCAAGGCCGCGTTCAGTTTGCTCAAGATGTTCCATGTCTATATTGAACACTTGACACACAACACAGTATTCGTTATATTTTTTTCGACAGATGTATACCGTCTCAAATCGTATACTGCGATTTTGACGTCCTTCGTTATATGTTCCATACAAATCATTTATGAATGCGTCATTCTTCTCCTTATCTTTTGTCTAGAAATTCCTAAGTCTGCTGTGTAGACCTTAAAGATCGAATATCCGATCTATCTGTTTATCTTTGCATCCACGCGGTTTTAAGTTTCTAACGTTCGAAAGTTCGTAAAGATGAGACGTCTATTTTGTTTATTTATAAATTATAGCAGCCGGACATCGACGCTCGTTTTTGTATATATGCACTGGTTTAAATTTATTTCTACGTCTCCTTTCCTTTTCTTGTTTTTTGTTTATATTATTATTATTATTATTATTAAAATTTTATTGAATCCCCTTGGGGTTACAAACTCTTACATACACTTACATCTATCTTAACATTATCTTACAACTAACTTATTGTAACTTATTCTACTTAATCTCTAATCACTTCAACTACCAATATACACACACACACGCTAATTGCCCTATCTTAGTTTGTAACCTCCGCTTCCGGCTCATACGATGTTTCCAGACCTTACACACATCTCCTTCATACATTAATCCTCACTCTCCCGCCCACTCTCTCTCTCTCCCTCTCTTTTCCCTCCCCCTCTTTCTCTCTCTCTATCTTCTCCTCTCTATCTCTCCTCCCCAACTCTCGTCCTTTACCTAATTTTCGATCCCATTACTCTCTCTATCATTCTCTTCCTCACGTCTCAATCTCTCTAATTCCTTCAACCACCTCTCTCCCTCATCCATTTCCTCCAGTACCTCTCCTAACATCTCCTGCTATCTCTTCTCCACCTCAGTTTACACACCTTTCCCATACGTGTTCCCATGTTTTCTTCTTCCCCCCCCACACATAATCTACATTTTTTAATCTCTTCCTCCTTCCAGTACCAGTTGCCCCTCATTCAATTTCCCAACCTGAACCTCGCCATCCTTTGCCATCTACTTTCCCCCCAATCTCTCTTCAGGTACTCAGTACACAAAATCCTGTTCCCAAATCCTCTTCCCTCCTCACCCTATTCCTAGTCTCCCTCAAGATATCCTCGCTCCTTCTGATCAACCCTTCCCTCACCCCCCTCTCTCTTTCATCGCTTCCACCAATTTCTTCCTATCCACCGAATCTAAAGCTGCTTTAAGATTTATAAAGAACGCTACTAATTTTCCCTTCTTCTTGCTCAACTGTTTATTCACTAGATAGTTTAGTACAAATGTGTTATCCATTGTCCCTAGCCCCTTCCTGAAATCTGTCTGATTTTGCGGCACCAATCCTTTTACCTCCATCTCATTACTCAATCTACCTGCCAACACCGAGGCGTACACCTTATACAGCGTCGGAGTCAACGACACTCCCCTATACTCTTCCACCCTCTCCCCCTCCCTCTTCTTTAATATCGGCACAATCACCCCTTCGTTCCACTCATCTATCCATCCCTCTCCCTTCCACACTTTATTACATATTTTCCATATTTATTCCTCTACGTTCTCCCTTCCGCCCTCCGCCGGGATTCCATTGGCCCTTACCGCTTTATTGTCTTTCAGTCTTTCAATCACTGCCCTTATTTCACTCCTGCTTATGCTTTCCTCCTCATCCATCCTAAATCCCGCCCTCTGTCTTATCACTACTTTGCCCTCAACCCCCCCTCCGCAACAGATTTCTAAAATACCTATCCCACTCCTCCATTGTTATGTCCTCGTTCACCTTCCGCCTCCTCTTTCTTCCCCTATTCACTATCTCCCAAACCTGCCCTTCCGTTCTAATTTCCCTCACTTCCCTCTCTCATCTTTCCCTCTCTTTCTTCTTTTTCCCTTTTATCAACTTCTTATATTTCCTTTTTGCTTCCCTATAGCTTTTCCCATCTCCTCCCTTCTCTCTTCACCTCCTCAATTTTCTTCTTACTATAATCTTTTCCTCCTTACACTCTCCATCCGACCATCCTCTCTCTCTTCTTACCTCCTTTGCTGCGCACCCATCTATCATCACCTGCTTTATCCTGTCTCTCATATTTTCCCACACCTCCTCCACCTTCCCCACTGCTTCCTCTAGATTTCCTAGCGCCTTCCTAAACTCTTCCTTACCCTCTCGCGTCCATACCCATTTTTTACGCGTCCTCTCCTTTCCTAATCTTATCTTATCCCTCCCTTTTATCCGGACTATGACTGGATGATGGTCGGAGTTTATGTTATCTCCCACCTCACTTACCTGCATCCTCGCATCTTCATCCCTCAACACATAATCTATTACCGAATTCCCACTTCCCCCCGTATATGTCCACTCCTTCTACATCTCCCTTTGTGCATCCATTAAAAATTGTCCACCCCGCTTTTTTTATCCATCTCAACAACTTCTTTCCCTCCTTGTTAATTTTTTTGTCCTTTGATCTTCTTCCCACTCCCTCTTCCTCTTTAAACCCTTCACTTACTACTCCTCCCTCCTCACCTGTTCTTGCGTTAAAGTCTCCCCCAATTAACATGTAACCGTTTTCTCCCTTTCTCTCTATCCATTCGTTCAATTCCTTCAGTTTCTTCTCTAAATCCCCTCTGACATACACTCCTATCATGTTCCATTTTCTGCCCTCCACTTTTAATGCCACTTCCATCAATCCATTTCTCTTTTTTACCTTCACTTCCTCTACCTTCAATTCCTTTCTTATTCCTACTAGCATCTCTCCCATTGCCCTCCCCTTCTTATTTCTCCTCTTCTCTAATTGCGCTTTCCATCTATATCCTTTCGGCAAGTATCCCCTCGAGCAATCCCATTCTTTTCTATCCAGCCAAGTTTTCCTTAGCACCACCACATCCCACTCCTCCACTTCTCTCCAAAAATCTTTACCCTTATTTCTTATCCCCGCTACGTTCCAAAAAACTACGGACCATCCTTTTCTCGCCCCCTTACCCCTTCCCCCTTTTTTATGTTTCCATTCCCGTCCTTAGCACTTCTTCCTCCTCATTCCATCTCCTCCATTTCTCATCTATTCTTATTTTTCCATATCCTATCCAAACCTTCCTATCCTTCTTCTCCTCCTCCTTTGCTATCCCTTCTAAAATCCATCTCATTCTCCTTTCCTTCCACGTCCAATCCTCCAGAATCCTTTCCTTCCTATTTCAAAAGTTTCTTTTTATTCCAGACCTCTTTTCTTTGGTCCTCATTTTTCAATCTAACCACCATCATTTCTCTTCCTCCCTCTACACTCCCACCTATCTTTCTCACTTCTTCGATCTCCGCCTTAACTTCAATATTATCAAATAATTCTTCCACCGCCTTCTCCTCCCTTCTTTTACCTCCACTCCTTTGATCAACACGTTTCTCCTTCTTTCCTCTCTTTTCCTCCTTTCCATTCTATTTTCCATCTCCTTTAACCTATTCCCTATCGCTTCACTTTTCCCCCTATTAACCACCCTATTCTCTTCTCTCTCTCTCTGATATCTCCATTCCCTAATCTTTCCATTTTTTCCTCCAATCCCTTAACACGTCTTTTTAACTCTTCCTTCTCTTCCATCCATCTTTTTTCGCTCTCTCTAAACTTCTTCCTAACTTTTTCTATCTCCTCACTCACTCCCTCTCTGATTCCCTCCTTGATCTCCTCCTTCATGTTCATCTCCTCCCTCCACCACCCCTTCAAGCCTCTCGCTATTTCGCTCATTATTTCCTCAACTTCCGACTTCCAGTTCTTTCTCATATGAAATATCTCCCCTTCTCCCTCCACCCGTCCTAACTTTGCATCCTTTCCTATACTAGATTTTTTCTTACTTCTTAATGCCTCCTCTTCTCCCTTCCCCAACTCTGACTCCTCTCTTTTCTTTTTCATTATCTCCTCTATATTTCCGTAGCTACTTCTTTTTTCCTTTGTTTCCTTCATGGCGCCATCTTGCTCACCCGCGCCCTCTACGGAAACTCCTACTCTTTCTCCTAACCGACTCTACACTCTCCGTTCTCTATTCTATGGCCTAACTGTCACTATTCTACACCTCCTTTTATGACGCTGTATTTACCCTTAGACTTTCCTCCACTCTCACCCTTCCACTCTCTACACTCTCTCACACCCACGCCTTCCCACAATCACATTCGCTTCTTCTACTCCTCACTTCCTCACTCAACCGCTATCAAAACACACACGTTAATCTATCTCGCAACACCTTATCCGAAACCGGAAACGGAAGTCTCGTCTTTTGTTTATATTTGCGCTAATAAGCGGTTCTTTCTAGGAAAAAATTCTCAACGTCCAGACTGCACATGTAATATACGCTATTTGTTTATAATGCTTATAAAGCAGTCGGACATCGGCGCTTGCCTTTGTATATATGCGTTTAATCATGTCCCGCTCCCAAGATAAGCGTTTCTTCGGCTCTTCCTAGAAAAAAATTTTCTTTATACCGCACGTGTAATAGATGCTATTTGTTTACAATAAATATAGCAGCCGGACATCGGCACTCGTCTTTGAAATATGTCCGCTCCTGCGATAAGCGTCCCCTGCCCGCGATAAGCATTCCCTCCCCGCGCGACGTCATACCTCCCTCGCGTCCACAATTTCCCGGCGCGACTTCCCCTCAACCTGCACCCCCCTCAGAAGACCTGGGTTAGAACTCTTATAGTATTCTTACTAAAGCCTCTTCGTAGGGAAGAAGAGGGGAGGGGAGGGGGCGCGGGATTCATTACGTCCACGTATACATTTTCCCATTGCTTATGCGAGGTGGACCTATAAGAACTTGATTGTTGATAAAATATTTTAGAAGTTCATAAATTATACGGACTGTTCATAAGTTATACGGACGTCATATCAATTTATAATATCTAAAGAAAAGCATTAAAATTGTGAAATTTTAATTTGTTATATGTTCTAAATCAATGCCGACTGCCATTTGATTTTTGCGGGGAGTTATTCAAAACACTCCTTCCTACAACTTATCTAAGTGACGATTAAAGTGATTTATCTAAGTGAGGTGTGACCTTTTATGCACATTTACCAAATATATATAATTGTTTATCTAAAAAATTATAATATATATTTTTTATTAATATTTGTAATAAATATTGTTATATTGTATATTAAAGGAAACGCTGTCAAAATATGTGATGAATCTTATGAAGAATATCAGTAATCATGGAATTAATACACATTATTAATCATATACTTACTTGTAACTACTTTTATTTGTTTAATTACGATTCTTTGAGATTATATTTTTTTGATTAAGCGGCTCATAATTGCCGCGCAAAATCTCATCGCCACGCGTTTGAATCAAGAGGCGAATCGCCACGATGAGTCTATAGCCGCATTGCGAACCGACATCATTGGCGCCCAATCGGAGGCGATCTTTTCATGGCTAAGCGAAAAAGCTCGAAATAAATAAGCAATATCACTCTTCTCGAAGGATCCAGAGATCAAAATCATGACAAACAAGTCACAAAAACTATCGGCAGAAACGCGTGAAATGCTCGATTTGTCTGGAACCTTTGAGAAAAATAGGATATCAAAAAGTAAGAGAACAGAGCGCGGCGCATTCCGCTTAAAGTTATGGAAGTTAGTGTACGCTATTAATTCGTTCTAAAAAGATTCTGCTTACAATCGTGAAAAATAGTTATATTTCGATTCCATTGCTTGAGATACATTGGACTTGCTTCCGAACAAATGATAATTTCGCCATTATCTTCGCTGCTTACGAATTAAGATTCAGTTCATACAGTGTATTGTAAATATATAATAGTGTACATAGTGTACATAGTTTTCATCATAAAATCACTGTCGTCAAAATACTCGCTCGTTTCTTTTCTGTCTATTGTCCATCTCATTTTCTTTGTGAAGCGGCATCCTCACGCGCACGTCCACTTAATTCGCAAACAACGATAAATATATACAATCTTTGATGATGCATTTTTTTATAAGTTAAGGAATGGAAAAACATGTTCAAGAAAATAATCAAGACATCTATTATAAATACAAGAACATAATCAAATAAATGATAAAATAAAATAAATATTATTACATTATTTAAACAAAATTGATATATAATTGATGTTAGAGATGTTAGATAATAGAGAGTTCTTATGATGAAATTTTATGCATAAGTAGGGGAGTAAATATATAAATTTTTCGCACAATAATTTTATCGGATTGTCATTTTTTATATATATCTTATGTCTTTATTATCAATAAATTTATCTATAAATTACAAGAACCATTTACTATTAAATGCAACTTTGCGAATCCGAAAATTTAAATTTTAATAAAACTTTAACACATGTAGAGGGGCTAAATATATAAATTTAAAAAATTAAAAACTTTCTAGTTACCGCCTAAAGGTAATTTTTAAGAATGAAATCATCTTTTATATATTTAACGGTTCTTTGCTTTACTCGATATATTTCAAAAATTATTTAAGATATAAAAAAATGTTGTATATAAAAGTTTCATAGTAAATACATATCTCTCTCTCTCTCTCTCTCTCCCTCTTACTTTATAAAAAATAAAAGGAGATGACCACTTATTTAGCAAAATACCCTTTATATATATAGTATATAATTTTATAATATTTAATAATAATTTAATAATAATAATTTTATAATATTTAAAGAAAGACATAACATATTATGTGCGGAAATGTGTGTTTGCGTTTTAAATAATTGTACAATAAAATCTCGAAATAATACATCTTGATATAGGAAACAGCATTTTTTTTTTATACGCACTAGGCCATTCCTGGGGTTAATGGATCCAAGCATAGATTTGTGAACGCAATGTTTTTTCTTGGCGGTGTACTTAAAAAAATGTATTTGTGCATGTTTCATGCGGTTGAATTTAACTTGTATGAAGTTAGCTCCGTACTTTTTAAATTTTGTATTTTTGTTAATTGTACTGCATTGTGCTACGTTTATAAATTCACAATTGTTTCAATAATTTGTTATTTCATAGTTTCAATAATTGAAACTATATTTTAAAAAAAAAACGAGATTTGTGTCAAGCCCGCACTTTTCGAGTTTTTAATTTTTATTTATTGTGCTGTATTGTGCTATGTTTGTATCATAAACTGCAGTTCAATAACTTAAAGCATTTTTGAGAAAATTTAAGAAATACAATTTTTATTAGCTCCGCACTTTGTCACAATCGAGCTTATCTTTTTTGAAAATTGACACAAATTTGCATAGATTTAACGATAATGAGGATTTAACTGCGGCACAGTAGACCAGAGTCTCGTATAGTATATTATTTCAAGGTTTCATTGTAAATCGCATATTTTATTTTGCAGTCTTTAACATACCTATTCCAATTATAAACTTCAAGGTTAATATGTATAGCTTCTTTAATCAGGCTGCTCTGTAATAATATACCTTCTGCTGCCAACAAATCTCCTGCCAGTAGTGCCATTTCTGCATATCTTTCCGTAGTATTAGGCAAATTCTGCAAATTTCATGCAATTTAATTATTTGGAGTTCATTTTAATAAATTTAACAAAATAATGCGAATATAAAAGCGAATAATATAAAAATAGTTATTTTATTTTACCTTAATATATTTGATATAATCTACTGTATCAAATCTATCTATCGCTGCATAAGCTTCTTCCGCAGCATGAAGTTCTTTATAATCAATTGCCATGACAGCCATACAAGTCCACAATATTTCATTCTGATAATAATATGTTATTTATAAAATTATTTTATGTAATTTGATTAGATAATTTTTAAATATGTACTAAAATTTTAATAATAAATATTAACATGCACTAAATAAAAAAAAAAAAAGATATGAAATCATACAAAACACAGACATACACAATCTTTCTGACTTTTACAAAAATTTTTTAAAGTAATAAAAAAATATTAATTATTTATAAATATTAAAACTATATACAGTGTTGTTAATTCATTACAATTCATTACTAATGGCACATAAAATATATATATATATATATATATATATATATATATATATATATCTTGCTACCTACATCTGTGTATGTCTCACCCCTGCGCGTCCTGTGTGGCAC
>JBCEZY010000021.1:404009-423184 GCA_039654445.1 Cataglyphis savignyi | reverse complement strand
ATATATATATATATTGTAGTCATGTATCGTATATTAAATCTTAGGTATTATGTTCTCTTTAAGTTAGTGAGTTCGTTCAATTAATTCCATACTATGTATTGTTTTATTTAGTTATAAACATTATCCTTATCAAATATAATGCTATTTTATGTTCGTTTGAGTTAATTTCATATTTTATACAGTTTATACTTTCAAATAATGAGCGAATTACGGGAGAAGTACAAAAGGTAAGCAGGGACGGCGCAACTCGCCATCCGATGCAGGCGCTTACGAAAGGCGCTCGCTATAGTTGATCGAGCGCTACAGCGTACTCGTAATTCGCTCACTCTTTTATAATTAAAAATCTAAGTTTTAGACAAAATTTTCGTAAAAGAAAAATCGTCTTAGTAGTCAAGTCATTTGATAGTTTTAAAACATTATTAGTGGTTTAGTGAATTAGACCTACTAGGGATACCACAGAAAAAAAAACACCATATATTCTATCTCATGGAGGTGTGGAAATGAGTTTTTTTGCTAATTCACGTATTGGAGTAGACATTGCGGCGTTCGTACGCCAAAACTATTTATTTTACAAAAAAATTATACAGATCTAAATTATAGAAAATTTCTTCTAGTTTAATTTATTACATAACAATTTATATCGAAAAACGAACCGGAAAAGAAATATTGTCGAAAAACCGTTTTTAAGTGTCATTTTTCCAATATGGCGGCGAAGATACGAGGCAAAATGAAAATTCGAAAAGAGTACCTGAAAATCTATAAATCTAATAAATATCAAAACTCTCAGAAAACTTTCCAGGTAAAACCCTTTTTCAGTACCAAATGACTGAACTATAGAAATTATTCAGGAATACGATCTTAAGGACAAATGGTTGTTTTGAATCACCAGAGCGCTACAGCGCTCGATCAACTGTTTATTAATAAATAAAAACGTTCGAACTCCGCGATCAGCAATTGATAGTGCTAGTACCAACATAATCTACTTGTTGTCGTCGCGCAATCTCCGCGTCAAGTCACATACGTTGTGTACTTAATGCGTTTCTTTAAATAATGAAATAATCGGTAATAATCAATTGTAAATAATCGGTGCTGATCAATTGCAATTGTTATAATTGTTAATAATTGTCTAATTCATCGATTAAGTGTGTGAATTTAAATGTGTAAAAGGGTCGATACAAAATTGATACAAGTGTCAATAGAAAACACTTCGTGTGCTATCTACGACCGTGCAGCAATTATTTGTGTAAACATTTTTTTTATGAAGAATCGAATCTCTACAAACTTTTTAAATTAAAATCGTTTTAGAATTCATTCAGGAATATGACCTTTTAAGGTCACTATATTTGTTTTGAATCATTCTGTATATTCTATTTAACATTAATATGCTGATTAACAAATATATCAAAAAATAGAATCCGTGAAATTCCCTCTATTTTTAATTATTAATAATATAACTTTTCAGAACTTTAAAATTTTTCGGGAAACTAAAAGCCAGACGAGATGGTAGTGCATCAATTTCATAGAAAATAATTCTTGTATGGAACTGATTGTGCACAAGACACGAAATTTTCTTTGTCTTATATCAAGAATAATTACATCTCAATTCAAGATTTATAATAATCTTTTTTTACCTACCTGAAAAGGCAAAGATGAGAAAAATCATAAATAAATGTAACTTTATTTACAAATTTATTTTATTAATTTTTTATTTTATTTTTATTTAACTTATTTTCTATGTGGGCATTGGATGTATAAAGAATAATGTCCTGCTTGTCGTGAAAGGCGATTAAAAAAGGATGTATCCCACGTAATGATTGGACACCGCTCGATTGGACACGCATTATTGGACACGTTTTATTAGACATTGCTCGATTGGACACCGCACGATTGGATATTGCACGAGTGGACAAGCACATTGCATGATTGAACACGGCACGATCGGACACTACACGATTGGATACATACATTGCACGATTGAACAGCGCATGATTGGACACCGCACGATTAGACACCGCACGATTGGACAGCGCACTTTTAGGTTAGGAAATGAGGTTTAACATAGATTTTACAACTTTCCATGCGAAGTAAGATTTCACATAGGTTTACAATTTTCCACACAAAGTGAGGTTCAAGGCAAACCTATCTAATTTTAATGGTACTTGAGCTTTTCCCGTAGGGGGGGGGGGACGGAACGTACTGCCTCTTCGTATACTTTTCAATGCGAAATGAGGTTCCACATGGATTTACAACTTTATTCATTGTGCGGTGTCCAGTTGTACGGTATCCAAACGTGTAGTGTCTGATCGTGCCGTGTCCAATCGAGAAATATGTGTGTCCAATCATGCGATGTCCAGTTGAGCGGTGTCCAATCGAGCAGTGTCCAATAAAACGTGTCCAATGTGTGTCCAATTGGGCGGTGTCTAATCGTTACGTGTCCAAATCGAGGTCACCCTTAAAAAGACACTAAACAAATAACAGTGATACGTAACTATATATTGAGAATGTTAATCTATAATTATGTGGTCATGGAATCGTAGTCTCGTGATCATGGTCTTGTGGAATCCGAAATGTTGACTTGGCTATCCGAATTGCGAGAAAGAAAATCTCTATAAAATAATTATCCTAATTCCAAACCGCGCTAAGGAGATGCATAGCTAGTGGATTAATCAATCAATAGCGACTGACCTTGATGGGCAATCTGTTGTACTCAGCCTTCTCATGAGAATGGGCATCACCTCATGAGCGACCGATTATTCAATCTCATTTATGGGAACAATATGGAACCAAACAAGCTAATTATTAACCAACTTTTCATAAAACTATGCACACCACCATTCCGCGATGAAGAAGTAATTCATTGAATCAACACATTAATATCAATTTAAGAAGACAACTATTAGATTACGACTAGTTTAAGATGGGCTATCAAAGCAGAATCATCCATGCCGATGCATTCAATTCATCGTGAGTGACTTTTCATGATAGATTCGCTTTAGAGATATATTGCAAATATCTTGGTTATGTCATCCATAGCAATCGGCACTGCATCCATTGAGCGAAATTTCAACATCGCTTTGGAATTTTATAAACTGTGTTAAAGTATCATAAGATGTGAGGAGGCTAAATAGCTTAGTGGTAAGAGTAATTGTCCGGGAAGCGAAAAACTCAAGTTCAATTCCTAATTCAACTCGTATCTTGCATATTTTTTTTTTAAATCATAAATATTATTTTTTAATGATAAGTTAGTGGCTAAAAAAATGTGTAAATGCTACATAGATACGATTGTGCCGCTGCCATGGAAGGGATGGTTACTCTATACGTGCCTCTGCCGCTTTAAATCCTTCCTACTTCAGTCTTCATTAACTAGCCAAATACTAGACTGCAACATAAGTATAAACATAAAAAAATGTATTAATATATATTTATATGTAATAAATATATTTGATAAATCTCAATATAAAAGAAAACGAAGCAAAATCAATTCACAAAATATAAATAACCAAATCAAACAGTCTAAACAAATTTCATATTAGTTATCAAAAAATTTCATTTTTCACAAAAAAATTGGTTAGTTTTGTAAGCTGCAAAATTTTAATTTTGCAAATATCAATTTAATTTTAGTTCACACGATAACAAGACTTCTACTGAATTTATCTAATCAAAGTTCAAATAAATCAGTTGATTGATTTTTAAGATATGTTCGCTAGTTGGAAAAATGTTATTTTGAAAAAAATACGTTTAAAATTCCAGGTACTATTTTAGAGTATATAAGAAACAAGAAATTATACTGACAATTAATTACAATTATTAGAGAGCCATATAATTATTCAAGAGCTTTCCTCTTCTGCATTAAAGAAACAATTAAGAAATAAAGTTTACAAATAAAAAGCTTACAATTAGTTTCGATTGCCGATTTCCGACTGGTGCTCAGCTACGTTCACAAGCTTCCAGTATTACCAAATATTTGAATTCATCTATAATATTTTGAAATTATGTTTTCGAAATATCAAACTGTATAAAAAAATTCAATTTTTTTGAACTCCATTAAACTAACAAAACCTCTTAACGGCTCGCATTTGAATTTAATCGAAAATTGCTCGAATACTTGATATTCCTTACTATATCAGTATCAAATTTATTTACTTAAAAATTAATACAATTTGAATGGAAATAGTAAAATATTGTTACGTCCGCTCTTGTATAATTCGTCTCTGCGTATCGTCTATGCCAGTTTGCTGTACTGTCTCTAGGAGATGATTTCCTAACATGTCGCTAAAAGAGTTGTTTTAGAAATAACAGCCGACATTTTGATGTTTATGGCCGCCATCTTAATCGCGCTGCGGATTTGATTCTGTGTGGACGTTTCCGTTGTCAGTCTCGTTTTTCTTACAAATGAGATTATCAGTTACGTGTTGTGTTCTGTATTTTGTGTTGTATTAAAGTTCATTTCGTTTCTTATAATAAGTGTTATTATTTACGGCGCGAAGCGTGAGTACCGATTGTGTCGTGCGCAATTTGATTATTCTCGAAATCGACGTGCGGGCGTAACATTTTGGGGGCTCGTCCGGAATTGAATTAGAAAACGTAACATTTGAAACGCACAACAAGCTATGGAAACGAGAACTGAGCAACGAGATTTTACATCTGGAATTATGATGCGGAAAAGATTCTGAGCTACGATTCGTACTTTAGATCTGCAAGCTGCAGCATCAAGGCCGACATTAGACTATTCCTGTTTTCAGTTTATATTGTTCTGTGTTGTATTTAAGTTCTCTTTGTTATAAATAAGTGTTATTATTTTTCGACGCGGAGCGTAAGTGTCGGTTGTGTCCTGCGATTCGATTTGTCGATTTTGATCGCGGACGCAACAACATAGCAAAAATTACGAGCTCCATCTAAGAATTTTCAGACCTTAATCCAATGAATACTCGTTTCAAAAGGCTAAAGAGATCAAATATTCTCAACGTTGCTCACCGTTTCTGAACTCCGAAAGGAAACACATAGAAGTAGGACTTAATGGAATTTTAAGCAACCCACTTTAACAGAACAAAAATTTAGACATCTATGCTGCTTATTGTCGAAGAACAGATGGCAGCTGTGCAAGTGAGAAAAATAAAAAGTTTGAGCATGACTAAAAATTAATCGGTTTAATCAACAGCTTGACTTTGTATTATAAAAAATATTTTAAAAATAATAAAGTATAATTACTAATTGGCAATTGGAACCATATGTAGAGCAAATAAATCAATCAATATTGTAAAATAATGTTGTAAAAATATATTTATAAAAGAAGTATTTTTGTTTCAACTCTATATGTTCTATAAACAATATATATTTATCAATATAATATTATAAAATTTTAATCAACAAAAGCTCTGCAGAATGATAAATAAATAAAAAGATATGATAAATAAAAAGATTTAAATATATTAAAATAAAGTGAGGATTAATTAGATGAAGATCAAGCGATGAAGAACCTGATTCGCAACAGTTCATATTTGATATGAAAAAGCAGAATGTGTGATTATAATTTAAATATAAACAATATGAAAATAAATATAATGAAAAATAAATGTAATGCGTAGAAAAAAAGGTTTTTATTTTCCAGTGCGTATTAAAATATTATTATAATTAAAATATTAATTTTATGGATAAAAAAACTGGAGCATATAAAGTAAAAATATGATGCGTAGAAAAAAATTGGCATTAATAATTCAATATGTAGAAATTATTGTAAAATACCTTGGTGCATATAAAAATAACATGTAGCTATTAATGCAAAATACTCTAGTAAAAAAAAATACTCTAGCGTAAAAAAAAAACATTTTAATTTAAAATATTCCAGTACGTTGAACAAAACAGACATTATATTCAATGTTTCAAATTTAATATAAACTACTCCACTACGTAAAAAAGATAGATTATAGAAAATAACATATTATATAAAATAATTCAATGTTTAAAAAAAAAATTAAATCTTGTATTACATACTTTAGAAAACAATGTAATGCATATAAAATATTAAAAGCTTAATGAGAAAGAATATTACTTATACTATTAAAATATTAAAGCATGGTTGCACTAATGTTATTTTGATTTTAAGCAAGACGTTTTAAGCGCCGTAATTTATTGAAATTTTTAAACCAATCCTCAAAGACATTCTACATAATGACACTAGTAAATTCTTATATATTTCAATTTGTTCTCGATAATCATAATAATCTAATTTTATCCAAACATTGATTAGAAGAAATTACTTTTTTACTATTCTGCGATACTCTTATAATTTATAATCGTTAATAATTTCTTATTATCTTACCTTAATTATTTTATCACTTTTCTTTTTGTTGTATTATTCTGCGATACTCATAAAATGCGTTCTGCCGTTGCGGCGCGCAATCTTTGCTTCTCGTGACTTGACGCATAATACTACCATGTCTCTTGACATTCTTTCTTGCACATTCTTTCTATCCCGCAATACTCTTATAAGTATCTCTACTTTTATGATTAAATAATGTACTTTTGCATTGCAAACTTATTTTATTAACTTATACTTGTCAAAAGCAATACAGATACCAGTAGTAATATCACGAAGTGCCGTTAACGCAATCTTATAGCGAATACTCCATCCGTTCAACTTATTGTACCTGTGCATTAAGGATTTGGGGAGGCGATAATGACGTATTAAATAAAACTTTATACATTTCGACTTTCGCATCATATTATCTTCGTTCACAATACATGTAGAAAAAAATAAAGACATTTTCATTATATAATTCAAACTCAAGTTATCGATTAAGTCTATTAAAAATACGATCGGTTCAGCCGTTATTAATGTCCAATAATCTAAACTCGCGTATAGCTACCCGGAGTACCTTGCTGTTTCACATGAATTTGGGGCAAGACACTACCACAACTTTTGAACTATATCACATGCGTTTCAGACTTGGTTTCAAAAATTTCATTTATATATATGAAGACGATTTTTCGTACAATATTTAATTTGGTTCAACTTTTTATCGAAATAGAAGTAATAACATTCGATAATTGTTTCATTTGCTTACGTTTCGATTGATTCAAAGTAGAAGTTATTAATGAATCATTTAATAATAATATATTCGACCGTGTTCGTTTTGTTCCATATTTTGACTCTTTTTTCTTATGCTTCTCTTCGGGCATACTCAATTGGTTCAATTTTTGCTTCATTAGATTCCACATGGTTATATTTTCAACAAGTTGTTTTAGAAGTTGATAATTTATTTATAATGTCTTTTCAATGTGACGTTTTCCTCCATTTGAAAGTTTTGAAAGAGTAATGATTTATATATTATTATAGATTGACTTATTCGTTTTCGCAATCTTCTCATGATCATTACTACCAATTGTCGTTGTCATGTTGCGCTGCGCTCGAATTTTTAGATATTGCTCGATCGATGTATCAATGGTCATTAATCATTTACGGTATTGCAAAATCATTAAAGCCTTTTCTATCGTTCATTAGTCTGTGAACTGTTTTTATCTACTACAAATTTATACTTATATTACTAACATTTCTGACAGAATGCGCAAAAATTATCATTAGACATGTCAGTATTTACATGATCGTTGTATATATGTTTCAAGTTTGTACTATCTTGTTTAAATAAAATCAATAAGTTTGCACTGTCTACAGTATGAAATGCTTTGGTATCTTGACTTACGTTTGACAAAAATAGAAATGACGACTCATTGCAAATTATTTGGTTGTATATTCTCTTATTGTATGCGCACAAGTGAACTATTGAAAAATTAAGGTGCCGGCATGTCTGTCGGCCTACCGCTCGTCACTCGGCGGACTGGCACTGAAAAAGAAGGCCCATCGTTATTCATGGGTACCAGAACTAGAATTGATGAGAACCGATAAGATGTCGTAGTTTTAAAAAACCGTCGATTTCGTGTCTTTCAAGGGGAGGATGCGTATCCCAGAAAACGGATTTTAAATTTTGTGACATTGTAATACTCTCCTAAGAGTTCCATTTTGCAAAGCAATAGGGCACACTTCTCAAGCGTTTTCGAAAAAAACGCATTTGAAAATTACGTGACGAGCGTAACCTGTAACTTTTTTGCTTATTTACTGAAATCGGCGTAATCAATGAATAGCGTGCCGGGCTAGTAGGTTGGAGGTTTAGATTCGGCAAGATGTTTTTTCTTTTTTTTAGTTATTTTTACCATTTTGATAAAAATTATGTTTAGGGGAGGCAACCCTGATGACCTTGACCTTAACATATGTTGTTAAGGTTATTTTTTAAAAATCTGATTGCAAATTTAGAAAAATATTATTTTTAGCGAAACTTGTTATTAATTAAATTGTGTTATTATTTAATTAATTTAAAATTTTTGTCAAGAAAAAGGATTTTTTCAAAGAAGCATTTATTATTTTGTAACGATTCCGTCAGACTCGCGGGCCGAACAACTGCCCGCATTAAGAGGCTCGACGCTTATGGCGCCCCTAAACGCCCGCACCTGTGCTGCAATTCCCATCTATTCTATCACGCGCCGAACTACGTGAGATGGTCGGAGCGCTTCGCTGAGTATATAAGGCTGCCCGGCGAGCGCTTCGGCACTAATTCCAGATCCTGAGCAGAGATGCCAATTTGATTCTGCCACCAGCCACAGCGTGTGGAGGGGATACGAGAATACGCACACGCGGAAAGAGCGTGTACGTGTGCTCTCGGCGTTCGACCAGCTTCAAACAGTAGAAGAGCGCAGACATATAATCCGCTCTCTCTTTCTTTTCTGAGCTATAACTAAGGCCTCGAAAATCATACATTTAGCGGTTTGGCTCGTCTATTAGCTCTCGCATAAAAGAATATAATATAATATATGATATATATATATATAACATACACATAATTAACAAAAACAAATTAATATTAAAATATAATAATTATTATAATTATTATATTATAATAATATTATATTAACTATTATATTAACATATACTATTATATTTAATAGCTTTAATAAACATATAATATTATATTTTACTATTATATTAACATATACTATATTAATATGGGGGGAAGTAAATCAACAATTTCGAGGAGCGCATAACGCGCGAAGCGTGAGAGGATCATCGCGCCAGAATATAGGAACGTGCAGAGTTGTCTCCCCAAAAAATCAAGGAAACTCCATCGAAGAAAAGAGATTGGCGAAGGTTATAGCCCTGTTGCCGTTGAAAACACTCAGTCGAGGCTTTCCAAGAATCCTTTATAACGGACCTAAAATAATCGATCGTGATTCCGGGAGTGTGCGCGCCCCCGGTACGATCATGAGCGTGTCGCCTGGCGGCTATCTAGCGCGTTATCATCGATTGGTCGCGATAACACGCACCCGGTTGCGCATCCCTGGCCCGGAGCTTCCAATTCTAGATCGCGTAGATTCCGGAGCAGAACTGGTGTGAACGTCCAATCTAACCAGACGTATTTTTGTGAGAGATTATTGTGTCGAGCGTGAGCCAGCGAGCAAATAGCGAGAGATCCCGGCGATCCACGAAGGAAGGAGGATTCTGTGTGGACCCCGAGAACGAGAGAGCGGATCTGCATCTCCCTCCTGGACGAGAGGCACGTTACCAGTAAGGATATCCCAGCATATTAGCTACGCGTAACCGCGATCGGAGTCGACCATTCTACCGTCGTGACTGTGCTTTTGGAGTCATTTCGCGTTCGAGCCGAGTTTGAAACTTTTGTCTTTTGCGACGAAAATAAAGTAATTTCGGTTGCGTTCCATGTCGGCTAGCGATTCGAGCTCCGAAACGTTTCGAGTATTGGTTTCCGCGAATCGAGTCGTATTGCATGTCTTATAAAGCATGTATCTCCTCTCTGGAGATTTCGGATTATAGATACAGCGCAATTCAGTGTTCTCGTAGTTTCTCGCCCGCGTAGTTTTTAGCGTCTAAGTCGGATATGCGTGATTTGTTCGCTGTTGAGTGTAAGTGTGTCTCGCGATTATCTATTTATTTGTATTTTTTTTCCTGGTTAACCATATCGTATGATTTTGTATGTATGTGAGCAATAGAGTGATCTCGCGATTTGTACAAATTATTGACGAAGATGTTGCGCTCTCTATATGCGAGTCGTATGATCTTCAATTGCATTGGATGCATGCGGGTTGCACTCTGCATGTTAAATTAAGGAGCGAAATATTATTCGTTGGAAAAGGTTCGATGATCGATCCTGTGTCATCTCGCTCGAGCAAAGACCTGCTCAATCTCTAAAGATGAGCATTACATTTTCTGCGGAGCAAAAGAATCTCTACTATTTAGTCCTGCTGTCGCGTATTACCGTCGAATATCCGCGCGATTCACCACATATTCTTATCATTCCATCCGGACTCACTCAATCGAGATTAATAAATCTGTTATTTTTTTTGTTTAATTCCACGTCTCTATTATTTTCTTGTGCGTATTTGTCGCTCCGTATTTGTTGCCTCTTGCCTCAATATAGTGGTATTTCAACATACGCCCTGCCCCTCTTCTGTTATTTGAGCTAGTCCACCCACGACGGAATCTATTCATTTCTTTCGCGTCTTTTTCGCGCCGATCTCTCGTATTTAGCGGATTGATACGTGCAAGACCATGTGTGGCGCCGAAATTCTCGCAAATTCTAAGATTTTGTCACGGCACATGCGGAATTCCTTCCATCCTGACGCGAGTATCTTTTTTTCCTGCATCGCGTTTTTGACAACGATCCTTTTCCCGCATTTCCCGTACAACGAATCTTACTTCCGTTTGTCGGCACAACTTAACATCCCTGCGACGGAGATTGATTTGCGATGATAAACACGCGCAGCGTTCGACGGTTCACGAAAGGAAAAGTCGTCGCAATATATATATATATATATATATATATATATATATATATATATGTAAATTAATAAAAATAAATTTTATTTTATAATTTATTTTGTACATAAAAAATATAAAAAATAATAAAAAATAAAAAATAGAAAGAATAATAGAAGTTCAATTTTAGTTAATATGTAAGCTTTTTTCTCAAAGAATTATATTAATATTATTTAAAAAATATATATTATTTATTAAAAAAACTTTTATTGTTGGCACAAGAAACATAAAATAAAAAATTAAATTATATATTATTTTAAACAAATTATTTTAATAGTATAGTTTTTATATTTTGCTATGCTACTAATAAGTATAAATATTAAAATAGAAAGAGAAAAAAAATAAGTAATTAAAAATAAGGTTGATTAAAGTCTAGACACTTTGATTTGATATTTAAAGCTTAAAAATTATGTTTTTATATTATTATATTATTATATTTTCTTTAAATAGGTATTATTATATTATAATATTAATAATATTATAACCTCACATTGTTTTGGTTCACTTCGGATTCTTTTCAATGATGACAAAGATAAAAATAAAAAATAAGAGAATAATAAGATAATAGAAAATCATTGTGAGATGAAATATAATAATATAATCGGTGGTAAATATAAAAACACAACACAAATTATAAACTATATTATAATGCATCCTTATCTTATTATATTTACTACTGATTGCTTCGTCTCACAATAATTTTCTATGTATTTACGTTATTTTGATTTTTTATCTTGTCATTATCAAAAAAAACCCAAAGTGAGCAAAAACATTTGATACTTCAATATATATTATTAATGCCTATATTTAAAAAAATATAACATGGTTTTGGTGTGCATTCAAGTTCTAATAGGATTTTTTTTTCCATCATTTCATTTTTAACTTTTGAATTGCACATTGTTGGACATTTTCAATTTATGCTTTATTTTAAAAGAAGAATTATTTTGCAATAATATAAAGTATTTTAATACATATATTATTTTTGTAAATGGTCAACGTAAATATTATTGCTTAATAGAAACCATGAAAAGATAGTGATCTTTTTTATAAAAAAAAATGTAAAAAAAGTTCTTATAAAAATAATATATCATATTTATATATAATATTTATATATAATATATAATATATATATATACAGGGTGTCCGATAATTTGCGGATCCTTTAAGGGTAGGTAAAGGGTGTTATTCTGAATAGAAATGTCCTGTACCATTTTGTGATTTTTTCAATGTTTAAGAAAATATTAATTTTAAAAGATCAACCAACGAAATGCCGCAAAAAGCTCGCAGCGCAAAGATGCCTCTCACTGTCAATTGATACTCGGTCCGCGATGAAGCAATGGGAGGAGCGGTTTGCGAGTGTGCTTCGCTATGGCAACCGAAAGAATTACACACATAATGAAAAGATCACATACATAAAACGGAGCGCGAAAAATTGTGTAATTTTTTCGATTGCCATAGCGAAACATGCTCGCAAATCACTCCTCCCATTGCTTCGTCGCGGACCGAGTATCAATTGACAGTGGGAGGCATCTTCGCGCCGCGAGCACTTTTCGCGGCACTTCGTTGGCTGATCTTTTAAAATTAATATTTACTTAAATATTGAGAAAATCACAAAATGATACAGGACTTTTCTATTCAGAATAACACCCTCTACCTTCTCTTAAAAAGTGATCCGCGAATTATCGGACACCCTGTATATATATACTATAAAAAAACCTCACAAAAGTAAAAAAAAGTACGCCAAGTACATAAAAAATATTCCTTGTATACAACAGAAAGTTCTTTGCAGAAAAAATATAAAATTTTATAAAAAGCAATGAGATCACAATAAAAAAACCTCACAAAGTAAAAAAAAGTACGCCAAGTACATAAAAAATAATCCTTGTACACAACAGAAAATTGAAAAGATACTTATCTCTGAAAAATAACTAATAAAAAAATTTTTCTCTGAAAAATAAAAATACTAAATGAAATCAATAATTAACTGGCTAAGTATTTACAAATAATTCAGTTTATAAAAATTTGTAATTTGAAATAGTAGATATCATAAAATCAATTTTTATAGAAGTGTTTTAGACAGATTTTCTCCTTAAAATTAAAACACATTTAATTTTTATTAACAGAATGATTTTCGAAATAAGTTCAATTTTGAATAGTATATCACAAATTACATTACTTTAGAGTTTATTAAAGGTATTATATACTATAATATCAAATCATATTGTTAATGTTAAATGCAATTAGAATTCTTTTGATTTACAAAGTATATCATACAGGATGTATAATTTGAAAGAAAATTTTTCGTAAACTCTAAGTTGGGGCGCGTGTATAAACAAACTTACAAAGCAAAATATAAAAATTTGGCGTGCCCGTCGTAAACATGGAACTAGATTTGTGTTGTGTATACAATATTGCATGTGATATGAAAATTATTTGCATATTATATCATATATTTATTTATATAATTATATTTTATAAAATATATTTTGCAAATCAAAAAAATTCTAATATAATTATATATATCTTATAAGATATATTTTGCAAATCAAAGAAATTCTAATATAATTATATATATTTTATAAAATATATTTTGCAAATCAAAAAAATTCTAATATAATTATTATATATTTTATTAGATATATTTTGCAAATCAAAGGAATGTTAATTGCACTAATAATGATAAATGATGCAAGTAATTTTTACATAATTTGAAATATTGTACAACACTAATTAATTGTATATATTTATGACTCGGGCACGCCAAGTTTTTATATTTTGCTTTGTAAGTTTGTTTTATACGCGCGCCCCGACTGAGTTTACGAAAAATTTTCTTTTAAATTATACATCCTGTAAGACTTTTTAAATCACTAATACTTTGTAAATCAAAGAATTCTAGTTGCACTTAACATTAACAATATGATTTGATATTATAATATATAATATCTTTAATGAACCCTAAAATAATGTAATTTGTGATATACTATTCAAAATTGAACTTATTTCGAAAATTATTCTGTTAATAAAAATTAAATATGTTTTAATTTTAAGGAGAAAATCTGTCTAACACTTCTATAAAAATTGATTGAGATTTTATGATATCTACTATTTCAAATTACAAATTTTTACAAACTGAATTATTTGTAACTACTTGGCCAGTTAATAATTGATTTTATTTATTTTTTAGAGAAAAATTTTTTTATTAGCTATTTTTCAGAGATAAGTATCTTTTTAACTTTCTGTTGTGTACAAAGAATATTTTTTATGTACTTGTACTTTTTTTTACCTTTGTGAGATTTTTTTATTATAAGTCTCTTAAATTTATATTTATGATCGCTTGCTCGATATTACAATAAAGCATATTAATTTTATAAAGATCATTCTTTATGGAAGCATTATATAATAACTTGTTTTAATTATTATAATTTTAATTATTTATAATGTTAAATTGAATTGGATATAGTATTGAAAGTTTTGTATGCGATGTTTAATATATAATAAATATATAAATATATAACATAAAAGAATTATAAACATATTCAACAAATTATTATTATATACATTCCCACACGGAACATGGCGTCCATTGGACGTCCATATAGCCTCCATAGCTCCATGCGACATTTCCACAGTGGATATTGCATAGATTTCTAATAGAAATTCATATTATCTCCACGGTAGTTGTCGTCTATAAATCCATCATAGATGTCCATTAGACATTTGTTATGGATGTATGATAGATTTATACACATATATTTATAAAAAAATAATATTTAATTTTTATTTATGCGTTATTTAAAATTCTTAGCTAATGTTTTGAGAAAATATTTAATAAAATTAGATATATATTAATTTATAGATAATTAAAATTTATTAAAAATTTTACTAAATTTTAATAATCAGCAAAATTATTATAAGATAAAAGATTTCTTTTTGATATCAAAATATTTTACAAAATTCACATAATATATATCATCAATTTAACAAAGAAAATTAAACAAAAAAAATTCTTAATTTATAAATTAAAATTACAGATTTGTGAATTATATAATTGGTTTATATTTTATAAAATCAAAAATATATTTTTTAGTTGTTTTTTACGCACAAAGATAGGTAAATAGATAAATAAAATATATCCAATTGCCTAAATAATTACATTAAAAACAACTAATATATTTTTGATTTTATGAAAAAGATTTCTTGATACAATTGGAACGCACACAAAAAAAATAGTATTAATTTAATGAATTTATAAATGATAGTTTAGTTTTCAATTTTTGTAGAAAAATATCTATAATAAATCTATGTAATTAGTTATAAGTTTGATGCAGTCACTTTAAATTGTACATAAAATAATAATATTCTACAGGGATTAACAATTCTATCATTAATCTCCCAACAACATAAAAATATTCATCCAAACTCATTTCATTAATATATTCTTAATAGAAATCTTGCACGTAATGTTATATTAAAATTCACATGCCACAACCTCCTAATATTATTTTTATTAAGAAACTTTTACAAAAAATATTATTTAAATTTTAATATAAATTTAAATATAAATATTATTTATATTAAAATACATTGGCAAAAATCGATTAATCATTATTTTCAATCGTTCTTTCATCAATTGAATAGTTCAAACTTTTGTTTTAATGTACATGGAATCTCACAAAAAATCCATAAAATCAAATAAAACAAGCTCTTTATTAGCGTATTTTTGAAAATATAAGATTTATATATTGTATACATTGTATATATATATATTTTTTTTTAAGTAAACTACTGATGATTTTAACTTTTTTGAACATTTATATCTGAGGAATGTGTCCCTCACAGCATTGAACATGAAATAAAATTATAGGGAGGATACAAACTTACACATTTTAATGATCACATTACTGATATTTACCCTTACTTTACAATAAAATTTTTATAATATTGTTGGAAAATTAATGGAATCTTATTTTAATATTTCAGTGAACTTACGCGCAATCATTTCACTTTTCGCGTATGCTGAAAATATTACAAAACTATGAAAAATTGTTTAATATTAATAATTGAAGTGCATATTTTTATAGATTCAACAATATCATTTATTTAATATTTCATGAGAAATATTACTACGCGTAACATTTCAAAAACTTTACAAAAAGAATATGTAGTATTTAATTGCTAGTTCATTTGTTTACCGCTATGTGACGTGTAATGCATCTATCTCACATTTGAGATTTAGTCATGAGAATTAAATAATAAAGCTTGCAAAGAGCAATTGGCAGAACATTAAAAATGTAACTATTTCTATCAGTCTAATTTCTGATACATTCTTACCATAAGAAATTCAAATATTGGACTGATCGTTTTTTAAAAATTGAGCAGATAAACGTCCGATAAAATTAAAATTATTTTTTATTTTCTATTTAAGATATATAATTATATATATATATATATATATATATATATATATATATATGTGTGTGTGTGTATAGGTATATATTTTTTCCAAAAATACATTATTAAAAAGATTTGAAGAGTTTTATTCAGTATTTTTATGAAATGCCATATACTGAAGAAAAAAAAATTTAAACTATTCAATTATTGGTAAAAAAAACTTGATTGGTTGAATCAATAGTGTTTAATCGATTTTTGTCAATATTGTTTTGTAAGAGTTCTTTAATAAAAATAATATTAGGAGATTTGTGACATATTATATGAATATTAATACAACATTACGAGCTAGATCTCTAGAATGATAATGGAATAAGTTTGGATGATGAACATTTTCATATTGCTGTGAGGTTAATGGCAGGTTTTTCCGTGGAATGTTACCATCTTACAATTTAAAGTGACTCTAACTTCTTGAAATATTGATCTGTTGTGAGGGATTTATTCATTAAAGTTTTATGAAATATATATGATTACACCATGTGACGCCCATGTGACATCTATAAATACGTCTAATAGATATTTAATGAAAGGAAGAAATGTGGAACTGTGGATGTCTAGATGTGTAGATGTCTATAAGAGATTATATAGACGTCTAATAGAGATTTTGAATCTCTATGATGGATCTCTACTGGACATTGTTAGAGGTTGTTGTTCCGTGGGCAGGCAGCCGTGTCTCACATATCATTTATTTGTTCACTCTGTTATCTTTATTATATTCTACTATTTTTTTCGATTATCATCACAATATTTAATTGCATGAATAATTTTAACTATAATTTAAACATATATATGCACATATGTAATATGCAAATATAAAATCTCAAAAAATGGGCGCCTGTTAGTTTTGTTGCATTACTGCTTTTTGCTAGCAGAGACCAGAAAACTTTTCAGGCCGTAAAGCGATACATTAGAAGAACAAAAATAGCGCGTGATTGTCGTTCCTTGTCTGACATTATCTTTTACAGTCGCATCTCATATCTGTGTACACATCGGTGTGTCTTCATGGACGTTACATACACGCGATGAAAGAGAGACAAAGATGAGGCTATTATCTCTCTTTGTCTAGCGATCGAATAGTGTACTACCACTATCGACAATATCGAAAAGTGGAACATGAAACCAGTCAACTGTTTTATCGTGGCTCCGGAAAGTGGATATGGCCATGTAGTTCCAGGCGGCGTAAAATGGATATACGCGACGCTAGTGTACGGCCTAGAAAAATTTCTTACTAAAAATGGCAGCGTGGCGACTCTCAGACTTCTCTCTGGTTATAGAGATCAGTAGTTCTAGGGAAAAAGTTACATGATTGCTGGAAGAAACTATTGCTTCATCTATGTTTATTTTATATGTCTATGTTCTATGTCGTTAATATACACAATAAGGTATACATCTATATTGACAACATTTCCATGGCATAAATATGTAAATATAGTATAGTCAAAAGAAGCGGAAGCTTTCTTACATTTTCCTGAATGGTATTATACTATGCAACTGAGAGAGTTATAATATTCTATTGCTCAATGTAATTTCGTAGATTTACGAACTTTCAAGCGAAATGACGTAAACAATTTTCCCCAGATCTTTCATAGCGTATTTCGGGAATTGATAAGGATGTCATTTGCTCGCCAATGGTGAGAGAAAGAAAGAGATAGAAATGTTATGTTTATATTACGACAAATAGGACACATTTGTGAGCTCAAAATATCGAGGAAAAATGGAATGCGCCGAACGGAAGTATCTGTGTACAATTTAATGCTATGCCACGACAGTCTTACATCACGTATCCTGACATTTCGTTTGTCGACGATGTCAAAATTGTAGGTACTGTCATGGACACAGATGTGGAACTTGGGAAAAGTGAAGGGTGTGAAACTATCCCAGGCTGTTCCGGTTACTCTAGCATGGTGCACAGCAAGAAAGTTATTAAACATGCGTTACGACAGCAAGCCAAACGGCGTAGGAAGAACACGACAATAGCGGCGGGCAATTCCCGCGCGTTACCCAGAATCGTTGTCAAACCATTACCTCCACCTCCGTCAAATGATCCACCATCTCCAGTTAATAATGTACAACACATCAATACTGGTAATTTTAATTCTGCAACATATATTTGCTACATTTCTATCTTGTTTTTTATTGAATATCTTGAACGAATAGTATTTAATGATTTCTGAAAATTTATTTGTTATACGTACAAGATAAAAATTTCTAATATATCTTTTAAATAACAATATAATAAACAAATGCAAGAATTTTAATATTGAATGGCAACTACAATGAGTCCATTGTATACGAACTTATCTATATAGTTTATATTCTTTCCATTAGAAAAACACTATTAGTGCAATTTACCAGTACAGAAAAAAATATGTATATGTAATATAATGTAGTATATATGTTAGTATTACAGCTATATATACTATAAAAATTATTTTGGGACATGAGCATGTGTTAATTTATTAAGTAGTCTTCTTCTTTCTGTAATTAATTTTTTATTCTGTATATGATCTATTTATCGCTATTTTATTGGTGTTAGATAGTAATAGGTAGAAACAATAAAAATAAATAAAATAAAAGAAATAAAAAGGAAAAATATGTCATAAAGCATATCTGGTTTATATATGCATATCTATTTATTAATATGTTGTTTTGACATAATAAATTGTGCAGAATTGTCTGATTATATTATAATTAGTGTTATATATAAAAAAGATATATTTTTAAATACAGTAATGTGTGATATTTGCTTTGAAGCATTAATGAAAAAAACTAATAATGTTTGGTACAAATATACTCACATTTTCATTATATTTCTTACTAACACACACAAACTGGAATATATAAT
>JBCEZY010000021.1:338894-351082 GCA_039654445.1 Cataglyphis savignyi | reverse complement strand
CCACTACTGCCTGCCTTCTGTATTCGACGCGTGATTTGCTAACTATTTTTGCTTGTAACTCAAAAATTACGCTTCAAATTTTGGTAAAGGAAAAGAAATCGTCTTAGAATTGTATCAGCAATACGTCATTTAATGGACGAAAGGTTGTTCTGAATCACCCTGTATATATATATATATATATATATATATATATATATATATATATGTCGAATTAACAAAAATTATGATTTTGACTAGAATAATATACGTGACTTAGACAAGTCTTGCTATACAAGAAGACTTATTTCTGAAATGCTATACATAAAAAAACAGATATTAGGTTTAAGTTTACAAAGCGATACAAAAATACTCAATCCTTCATATTTACTGACAGTCGACAAACTCGACAAAATTTAAAGTTTAACGCCAAAAAAATTTTAATTTTATATATGTTTGTTTGCCTCGTTGATCTCTTTTTATTTTTACTTGTGTTTATTATACTCGCTTGATAGTCAAAGTTTGACTGCGGAGCGTTATTATCACGTACATGACTCTGTTGGCGTTCGACGTAAGCTCTCTATAGATGAGTCACATTTTGCCAGATCATAATTATTACAGATTTTACTCTCATTAGCCTACCGCTGTTTAAATTTACAGGCGTTTGTCTGTCATAAAATTTCTTCCCACTAGTTTTTGGAAAAATTTGCGGTGTATAATGATATAATTAATATAAAATAAATTTGATTATATCTTCTGGAGGACTCGAAAACAATTTATGATCATATTTTGACTATTTTTTGTTTGATTTCTATTTTAACTACTGACCGATATTTTCGACTATTTATTTATTATATTTGTTCTCTTCTCCCCGATCGCTTTTGCGTCAGGTGAAAGTGCGGAAAAGTGATGGATCGTTGTAGGTTGCAAGGGCTTCCACTGTCCATTCCCCTCTCTCTAGTCTCACTCTGATCATTCATTCGCGTAATTGCCAAACTCTTTTCGCTATGCTGACACGTTTTATTCTCTTCGCTATCGAGGCTCGACTCTCTTAGGCCGCGCACAGGAATTTCGATGTCCTCGTGCGGAAGACTCTTTGGATCTCTATATTCTTTTGTAAGGCATTCTCGGGTGATCCACGAAAAAAGTTGTTTACGCGGATCACCCGAGAAGGTAGAGTTTCGTAGATGTTTGAGGATAGAAGTCGCAGTCTTTACACTGATCACTCGCATGAGACCATCCGATCAGGATGGATTCTGTGATTCATCCTAGGACCCACATCACCGGTGAGTGCAGTTCGTCCTTGATCAGCACCAGCGCATCCACTTCTAAATTTGGAGAGGTTCTTTTCCATTTCCATAGTTGCTGAAGATGGCGAAGATATTCTTTCGAACACCTGTTCCAAAAATGATCTCTCATACTAGACCACGGCTCATCCAGACGACAAGTACACTTCATTGACCTCCAATAGAGACGGTTCTGATAAATTTACGAGAAACTCTCCAATCAGCAGGTGATCTGGGATCAGCGCAGTCAGGTCCGTCGGGTCATTGTTCAGAGCGTGCAGAGGTCGCGAATTGAAGCAGGGTTCTATCTGTGACAGTAAAGTCGCTAACTCCTCGTAGGTGCTCCCCTAATATTCATCACCCCCTAATATTCATCAGATGGTATTTTACTGACTTGACCTTCCATTTATTGGCCTTCTACAGGCCACCGAAATGGGGCGCTCTTGGTGATATGAACGACCATTCAGTGCCGAGATTGATCAGATTCGCTGCTTCATTCCAATAGAAGTCAGAGGCAGCTCTAAACATCCTCTGTAACTCCACCACTGCTCCACGAAAGTTCGTTCCGTTATCACTTGTTAGTCTAGCGCAGTGACCTCGTCTTGCGATGAATTTCTTAAACGCTGCCAAGAACGCGGCAGCGATAAGATCCGTGACAGCTTCTAGGTGGACTGCTGATGGCCATGCACACAATGGGCAAATGTATCCCTTCGTAGATTGGTGTCCTCACTGCTCGAAGTTGTATCGGCCCGACATAATCAACGCCAGTTGATTGGAACAGTCATGCGGCCTGTACTCGATCGACCGGCAGCTGGCCCTTCTATTGCTCAGCAGCCTTCCTTGAACCTTGCGCATTTTACGCAGCCGTAAATCACGGCTCGGATTAATGTGTTAGCATGTACGATCCGCCGAGAGAATAGCGCACTGCGTGTGAGTTAAAATTCGCCTAAAATGGACTGTTTGGTGATGCGCGTCTCTGCTTAGCAATCTGAGAGATAGTTTCTCTTGGCCAGTATGATAAAGAGTCTTTCGTCAAAGGCCTGCGGCGAACGCTGAAGTCGTCGACTCTGATGAGTCCATCAGGATTCAAAAAAGGTCTCAAAAAAGGACTAGTTTCTTCCACGCTGCGTATTCAGTCGAGGATATCTCGATGTTAGCTACGGCGACTTCTCCGACGAGACTGGATTTCAAATACTGAAGCTTCTGCGTTGAGACGAGTTTAGCTACATCGTGAACTAACGATTTAAACAAGTCGCGAAAGTCTTCCCAATTCAGCTAGTTGCCGTCAAACGTTGGCAAGTTGATCTTTGGTAACTGGATCTGTTTCAGCACTATGGTCGCTTCCCTCTCGATCATTGGGTCTGAAGTCTTTATTGCAGAGACGAAACTAAGGATATGAGACTTGGCTGCGACATAGTGATCTTCTTTTTCGACATAGATATCCTGCTTTATGTAGTCCATGGTCTTTATCCTCTCTGATGACAGGATGATATCATGCACTTCTATAAACCTATTCCAATAAGACTCCAGTAATTCAAGGCAAGTGTTAAGGTAGAATTTTGTCATCTTCTCTTTTTCTATCTTTTTCTTTTACAGAAATTCTCCCAGAATCTTACGATGTATCCGGCCGTGCTCATCTGTTTCTTAATGGTAGACGTTCCGAGTTGTTGCATATGTCTTACAAGAAACGATGCTTTGACCGATGGATAGCGCAATCACCTCGCAATCGGACATGCCGACTCAGCGGTGAGTGTGCGCAGAGCGACGGGGGTTGGCGCTGATAGGCGAGACGTGCGTAGAGCGACGGGGCTTGTGGCTTACGAAGACTACAAATGCGTGTTGATCCGTACACTGCACAATTGCAGTGTTTGGAGTCCGTTGCGTTGCATGCTGCACTTGACGGAGCACTTCTGGTTTTCACTCACTCCTTTATGCAAGTCTCACAGGATCTGGCTCGAAGAACCAAAAATGTACCCATCTCCCCGATCGCTTTTGCGTCAGATGGAAGTGGAAAAGTGGTGGATCGATGTAGATTGCAAAGGTTTCCACTACCTGTTCTCCTTCATTCTCACTCTAGTCTCATTCTGGTCACTCACTCGCGTAATCGTCAAATTCTTCTCGATATGCACGTTTTACTCTCTTCGCTATCGAGGCTCGACTCTTCTAGGCCGCGTACAGGAATTTCGATGTTTGCGAGGAGATTTTGAATCCCTATATTCCTTTGTAAGACGCTCTCGGATGATTCGCCAAAAAGTTGGTGCGCGGATTTCGAAGTTTCTCGACGTTTCTTATAAACGGTAATACTTGACACGACTAGGAAGTCGGGTCGACGATTCAACAATATATATTATATTTCATTACCGTATTTATTGCAATTCACCGAAGAGAGTCCAAATGAGGACTGAAACCTATAAAATTTATAATTTATATAACTACGAAATTTGTTACATGTTTTCAATTACCTTTTTATTTGCGATCCGCGATATCCGTTAACATATATTATAAAAGATATTATAATCGTCAAAATTTGTGTCTATTATTTTATGTTTTAAGTTATTTATATTCATTTGATGTTTGCATGCTCCTGAAGCCCACTTATGTACTTGTTTACATATATTTATTTGTTTCTTCTAAGGACAAATTTTTATTTTTAAAACATACACACTTTAATGTATATATACTTTAGTGTGTATATATATATATATATATATATATATATATATATATATATATAAAATTGTAATTTTTAGTTCTATAAAAAAATGTCACGATGAAAAATATTTAAAAAGAATTAAATATAAAAATATTGCAAAAAATGTTGAAAAAAATGTGCGAAAAAAATTTATCTTTAGAAGAAACAAATAAATAAAACTTTTGCTCCTTCATCTGTTTCATTGGAGTGATCATGTGTCAATAATTTTCCAATTTCCATTGGAAATTCTTTAAAAACCAAGAATATCTTAAACAATGTATTATCTCAATATGTTAGCCCATATTCCTCCATCTCATACTCCTGCTGAAAATGTTGAATTATTTTCATGTCATACTTTGGAATTATCAACTGAGATATGTGTAAACCATCTTAAATGTTGGGCAATTGAACATCATATCGTTCTAATTGCTGTTAGCGATATATTAAAAATTTTGAAATTACATTTAAAAATAAATTTATTTACTTTAGATACACGCACGATTTTAAAAATTGAAGATTTAAGTAACAAAATAAGTAATCTGCCTTCTGGAAAGTACTCTCACTTTGGATTGAAACCAATGTCATTATTACAATTAATTAATATAATTTTAAAAAAGATGAAGAGAACATATTGTTATGTCCGCGCGATGACTTCGAGATAAATCGAATCACGCACGACACAACCAGCATTCGCGTACTACGAAAGTAATAAAGAACAAGCTTAATTATAAAAGAACAAGAACTTTAATATCAGCAGAACTATATAAACTGAAAATAGAAATAGAGAACAGAGAATATTGCTTTAATTATAAATACGTCCGCGCGGATTGACATCCGTCACAAGATTAAGTTGGCGGCTCATAACACAAGACGTCTGCCGTTGTTTATCATCAAACTCCCTAGCAATGTGCTTGGAGACGATTTCTTGAAGACGGACATAATCCAGGGATAGAACAATATCAGTTAATATTGATGGATTTTCTTTAACAAAAGAGTGGTAGTTAATTTTGGCTTATTTTGATAAAAATTAGTAAATTAAAGCAACTTAGACCATTTTCAATTGCTGTTTATTATGGAGAACAAACTTAATAATAGTAATATTTTCTTATAAAGATTTACTGAAGAAACAAAAATTTTGCAAGAAAGTTTGTATTTAAATAATTGAATTCTAAAAAAAAATATTAGCAAAATTCTTTGCGATTCTGTGAAAGCCTTTATACTTTATATGTGTGTAAAAAATTTCAACTCTTATCAAAGTTGTATTAAATGTTGAAGGATTATTTATAAACAATAGAATAACTTTTCCAGAACTAAATTCAAAACTACGAACAGATGAAGAATTCTATTCTCAAACTGATGAAGATTATCACAAAGAGAAATCTATTTCATGTGATTTAAAAATTAAAGTTATCACAAATGTTCCTCTGGATTATATTTGGTATTATTGAGAATTATGAGACGCTGTTAGGTTTCTGGATGAAAGAAAATCAAAAGTCTTGTAATAATAGAGAATAATAAAAGAGAATCAAGAAGAAATCAAGAAACTCGTCTAATATTTTGAAACTATGACAAGCTTGTTTTTTGTTGGTTATAGCATATGTTCAAAATTGAACGATTCAAAAGATAAAATTTAATCGATTATTTCAACAGTGAACGTCGCAGATAAATTCGAGTTAATCTTCGAAACACGAGTGAAGGCAAACAGCGTCACGGTCACCCGCTCCGTGCGTGATTGCGTGATCTCTCTAATGAAAAAATGTGACAAACACCTAGATTCCAAAACATTCGATCCAAAACACTTCCTTTGTTGAAATTGGCAGATCGCGAGTCTTTGCGGTCGTCAGTCAGTCGGACGACGAACCGAGCTGGTCGATTCTCTCAAGTATCCTTTTCGCGCAGCTGTTCGTAATCTCGCTCATGTTTTGTACGCGGTCTTTCAAGTTTCTTACAATCTCAAAAAGTTAATTCGGTCGTATAACGCCATCGTCATTCTTGTTGTCACTCAACTGATATTCTCGCGTGCGAACGCGAGAAAGTGTAAAACTTTATTGTGAGAGACGCTGCAATTTTTACGTATTATCATTCGCTTTATAATTGTAATTTGTGATTGTAACTAATGGAGTCCGAGAGCCGACGCTCGTTATCCGCATCTCGAATGTCCTCTGCCTCGCGTCAAAATCTATCCGACGGTGGCGTGCAAAATTTCTGCTCTCGCGAGGATTTCTAACAAGAATCCTTCAAGATTTCCGAATCGCAGATAAAGGCAGAAGAAACAAGAAAAGGACATTATCAAGATATTCGATCGGATTCGCGGAACTCGTGCCGTCACTCGCTCCTATTATTAACAAATAAAATAATCATTAACTACACATCACGATAGTATTCATTTCAAACTCCTTCCTCCAGCAAATCTGCGGATTACACATCGCTTCTCGCTCATTTTTGAGCGTTCACATTTAAAAAATTCGGGCGATCGCGTCGCGGTCGACTCCCGCATAGCATATGTAACACATTTTTTTTATAAATTTTACGTCTCACTTCATTATAAATGTAATATTTTATTGTAACTGTTTTACTTTGAATTTATATTATTTATTTAATATGTTTCCGATCGTTTTGTTCGACTACTCCCGCGGATTTTTAATTTAGATAATTTTATATTGTTTCCGACCGTTGTGTATTAAATTCTATAACTCAATTACATCTCCATCATGGTCATAAGTTTGGCATATTTAGTTTTTAACAAAGTTTTTTATTTTTGGGCTTCAACCAAGGAACAAAAAATATATTGAAGATGCTTCTAACGCAATGAAAATCCGTGAGCTGGATATTACATATCAATTGGAACGCCGACTTCAACAGTAACTAATTTATTTGACTGCGATACGTCATTTAACTACATAATTTATTTGACGGCGATTCGTGACTTCCCTTAGAGAATTATTTATTTTTATTTATTTATGTATTTATTTATTTATTTAATTTTATATCTGACCATCTATTTTATTCCTTTGTGTTAAATATAATCCAAATAAGGGACCAAAACGTATGCGAATATTCGAATAATTGAAGAATATATATTTAATAAATTATTTTATACACACGAATTAATGCGTCGGCTTATATCGACCCTTTTTTAACTTTTATAAAAATAATTATTTTCTTGTTTCTTAATTTTTATAATAAAAGTTATCTTAAATTAAAAAAAATTATATTTAATTTTTTCAAAAATAAAAATTATTGAATAATTAATTAATTTTTGCCCATACTATGTTACTCTTGTTCTAGGCCCCCAGGATGAAAGTAATAATTGACATAGCTGCGAAACTACATAGATCTTTAAATATCTATCATTTGAGGAAACATAGATTTAATAATAGACTTATAAAGGAAGTTTTTAAAAGTATAATCTTTTTTTCTAAAAGGTAATTGATAGTTGACCTATATGCAAAAAATGTTATTAAAATATTAATACTTTTGTTTCTGGTTTTTCCTACATAACCTTTTAGAGCTACAACGTACAAATTGATCTAATTTAAATATTGCCCAAGAAGAGTTTGTTTATATTACAATATAAAAATGTTTAAGAAGTAGTTTTTTCTGATAATTCCATTATATAAGTACATTCTCTAAATTATATATAAGACAATATATTAATTTTTTATTAACTAAATACTAATACTTTTCATAAATATTTTATGCATATAATTTGTACAAATAACTTTAAACTTTATCTGCATACATTTGCTAAAACTAAACAAACAATATGTTCCATAAATCTTACATGCAATTTTTCTCAAGCGGACTAGTTATTTCATAATGCTGCATGTGTTATACGAGTTATCTTGCACATGTAAGAGATACATCATTATCTCGCATAAAAACACATATGCACTAATTTATTTATAATAAGTAAATAAATAAGGTCATGCCCGCGACAATGCATGTTTCTTATTGCTATACATTATGCTATTATTAATAATATAAATTAAATAGTAATTAATTTTATTGATCTTTATTAATTTATTGTATCTTTATTGATTAATAATTATTTTGTATACTTTGTTTACGTATTAGTTGCATAGTCTCCTTATCCTCCTTAAACATCAGATGTGCGGGATATTGATTAGATTAACTCAACAAATGACAAATGTAAAATAAATAATTATTAAATAACAAATTAATCATAATTTTATTAATGAATTAATTAATAAATTATTCAAATAACAAATTAATTTTTCATATTTTTCCGTGTATAAGGATTAAGTAACTAGTATGTAATACAGAATAAATTAATAAATAATATATAATTCAATGTACAATAATGAGAAACATCCATCGCCGCAGTACACGAGTCATGAGTCGAACTTGGTCGTGCCAATTTTGATCGTATAAATTCATGCGCTCCCATCAACTTCAATGTCTCACCATTCAAATTCTATTCATCGAATCACTTTTTTTAAAGAACTTTCTGGCTTAGAATTTTATGAATCTGTCATTAAAAACTTTTCTGCTCGTTCTGGGACACCCTGTATATTAATATGTTTTAATATATACAAAAAAATAATATCTCTAAAAACTTAACTTAAAAAGAAAATAGTAAAAAAGACGCCTAATATATGTATTAGTTGAACTTATTTACATAGTAAATATATATAACATAGTGAAAAACTATGTTATATATATTTACAAACTGATTAGTTTAATTTGATCTGCACAAAAAATAGTGTTATTTTAAATTATTGAAAATAACTTATAAAAATATTTAATCAACAAAAAAGTTGTGAACAAAATACTTATTTTAATTTCCTACATATATCTTACAAAAATAATAATAACAAAAAATTGCGTCGATTAGAAATAAAAATTTATACAAATATTTTAACTAAGCTACAAACAACTGTATAAAATACTTTTTAATTTCTTACAAATATAATAATATTAAAAAAGTTGCTCTACTTAAATAAAAATTTATATTACATATATATATATATATATATATATCACGAAAAATCAAATTAAAATTTTAAATAAAGGATAACCTAAACAACATATAGAAGATATTAGATTATAATATTTCTAAATTATTAAATCATTATGTTCGAAATTATACCACTGAACAATAAATAAACATTTTACAATAATTATGGCTATCCAATTAAATCCGAGACACGAAGGATATTATAGAATATTTTTGCGAATGTCCATTTAATACCTTTTTAAAAATGGATTAAACACATTTAATTACTTACTTTTCTGCAAGAAGTACAGCAGAAATAATGCTTCTTTTCAAGTTAAATATTGCCGGTGTATTCCAATTCATCACAGAATAAATGTGGCATTGTGCAGGCGTAATAACGACTAAATGATCAAAGCCAAATTCGAGATGCACAACACGATCGGAGATTTCTAATATTTCATGAATTTCGTTGCCAACTTCTTTAACTTCAATCACTTTTCTTCTTATTAACGTGGCTTCATAATTATCCCATTCCAATCTCCTATAAAAATTATTAACGTTATTTTATATTATATAATTAAAAGACACAGAATATGCAGATAATATGCAGAACATAAAAAGTGCAAATTTTGCTCTGTATAATATTAACTCTGTATAATATTAAGGAACACTAATCAAGTGTCTCTTTCTAATTTCGATAAGCTTTAAATTAATTGTAATTTAAGTTATAATAAGAGATATATTTCTTTATTTATTCTCTGATTCTCATTTTCTATAGTGCTTTACATTCCAGTCATCCCCGATTTAAATTTAATTTAAATATGTTCTCGCGTAATCTCTACATAATCTCTACGAGATTATCTTAAGGAGTGAATCTGAATTACAAAGTCCAAAAAAATCGTTTTTTTATTATTAATTGATAGTAATTCAAGTATATAATCCTAAAGTTACAAAAAAAGAAATTTTAAGTATTTCGTTAGATAATAGCTATCTGCGCACGGCTCGAGCGCAGATAATATCGCTGGATAATCGGGCGGTCAAAGCTCTGCCTCTTACAGGTATTTATAGAGGATTATTAGGCTCGGAAGATTTTTGTCGAACAAAGTGTGAATCACCGTTTGTGCGTACGTATTGTTTGAATAATGGGAAGCAGATAAGCCTCTGACTACTATAAGTACACAAAAAGTTACAGATTTCGTGACCGTAAACTTTAAACGCGTTTTTCCCGAAACAACTTTTCGAATTCTGGCGTACAAGATAGAGAAAAATCTATTTGACCAATCGACTTAATCCAAAATTTTTTAGTTATATAACATTGTATTCTCTTCTATGTGAACCTAAAAGATTTTTAAAAAAATGAATTTAACATTTTTTATAAAACAATTAAGTTGAAAATTTTGTGCAAAAATCGTAACTTTCTTTCAAAGTCTCACAATTTAATTTTTGATATTTAAAAAATTTTTTTAGCTTATAGAAGGTAATTACATGAAGATTAACAAATTTTTTTGTTTTTTCGTTACTGACAAAATTACAAACACTAGATTGTACGCCAACGAACAACTTCGGCGTTGAGATGTTATAAACATTGTTGAATATTATGGACTAAAAATTAATATTTTTGTATAAAAAATTTTTTAATTAATGTCAAAATATGTAATAAAATACCTCAAAAGTTTCGGAAAAATTCGTTTTATTGAAGCCAAGAAAAAAATCGCAAATATCACCCTTTTTTTAGCGTTTTAATTCAGGTTCTCTCCTTAAGGTTGTTCTACATTAGTCGCAAGCAACTAATCGCAATAAACGGAAGCAGCGCTACTTTCAATACGATTGAAAGTTAGCACTATTAGCGTTCGTACAATTAGCTACTTGCGACTAATGTAAAACGACCTTTATATAAGTTTTAATAAACTTTGATTATCTTACAGATTATTTTATATGAATTTTAATAAACTTTGTAGTTTTATTAAAGTTCTAAAGATGATAATAAAGATGTCCTGCTCCTAAGACAACGTTTAGGCAAGGCGGATTTCGCGCGAACGCATCTGTGCGGTTTGATTCGCGCGGAAATTGACAACTATTCATAATTTGCAAAAATTACGTGTGTACCTTATTGCAGTCTGCATATAAATATTTATACATAACTGTAATAAATGTCTACAATTATTCTTTTTCTTTTTTATAGATATATAATTATATAATATTATTATATCAGATTAAATATTTTATATATTATAGATTATATTAAATATTATTATTATTATTATTATTATTATTATTATTATTATTATTATTATTATTATTATTATTATTATTATTATTATTATCGTTGCAATCATATAGTTTCTTGGCAAATGATGGTTGTAATGAAGACCATACGGAAATGCGTCAAGTACGATTTTTTTAGAACGTTTACAGTTTCAGGGTTAAGCTGAGGTTAATTGTATTGTTGTTGTTGGCATCTAGCAGTTTCCGTGTCATCGATATTTAAGAACTTCCTCATTAGCTTGATCTCTGTCGATAGTTCAGTGTATTTCATGATTTTTCCGCTGATTGTCTTTTCATTGTTGGTATTTGGGATTGCAACTTCAATGTGTATTGTCGATGTGTATCGTCTTTGCCCACCCAATCAGCATTATGTCTGTTGGCTGCAATTGTCTTGTTCGTCAGGATGGTTCTGTCGAACCACAGCTTGTGCTTTTGGTTCTCCAAGACAGTTTTGGGAGTGTACTTATAATACGGCTGCGAGATAGTTATTATGCCGTGCTTTAGAGCCAATTTTTGGTGAATTATATTGGGGACTATGTTATGCCTATGGAGATAGTTCGACTGACAGAGCAGTTTGCATCCTGAAGTGATGTGTTGGATGGTGTCATATAGCACCGTCGATTTATCATCCTGCACATTCAAAATTTTTGATGTGTTTCCGATAATTTTTAGTGCCGATGACTTGATCCTAAATGGATCATAAAACCGTCTCTAGGTACATATCACCTTGACTCAATCATTTGTTTGACGCTTCTTTGTCAATATATTTCTGATTAATAATGTTTCAGTGGAGTTTTTATTACTATATGTAATATAGGTGATGGCGCGAGGAATGGAGGAAGAGAAGCTTATCTGTCATGATAACTTACTACAATAAATCCATTATTACATTTACACGGTTTTTGTAAGACTTAAATGCATATGCAAGTCTTTCATATACAGGGTGATTCAGAACAACCTTCCGTCCATTAAATGACGTATTCCTGATACAATTCTAAGACGATTTTTC
>JBCEZY010000021.1:324721-334928 GCA_039654445.1 Cataglyphis savignyi | reverse complement strand
CCCCCCCCCCCCCCCCCCCCCCCCCCCCCCCCCCCCCCCCCCCCCCCCCCCCCCCCCCCCCCCCCCCCCCCCACCCAAACCTACTGTGCTTATGCATATACTCTATTGGTCAACAATTTTTTTTATTATTTTTCTCATGTTTCTCATCAAAAATACCTTCAGAAACGACCCTTCAAATAGGGCTGTAGTTATGGTAACCGTGCTAAAAAATCATCTAAGTAATCATTTATGATAAATAATTTTGTTATATTTATAAAATTAAAAAATTTCGTTTTTTGGCGGGAATATAATGATTCAAACTTCATATGTGATTAGATAGTAGTAACAGATGTAAATCATAATGAAAACATTTGCTTATGTTAATGTTGAAATTAATAAACCACAATATATAAGTTTTCAATTTTACAATTGTATAAAAATTATGTAGTATTATTTAAGGATATAAGTATGGAAATGTAGTACATATAATGTGAATTTTTAAAACGATGGCGAAGGACTGACTGCCTGCTCGCTGCTACTCGTCCTTTTATTAACAGGATCAAATAAACCGCCGAAGTGCCAAGCTTATTTCTTCGACTTATAGCTTTCGTTTGATCAAGTCGCAATACGTCACAATCGAAAGTACGCACACAATAATAATCTCTCTAGGCGGTGGTCCGCTAAAGGATTCGGCTCTTATGATTTAGCGTCAATACATCGTCGACGAAATACAATACAGTTCAATATTATACAAGTCGGTACATCAAATATGCTTTTAGTACGCACTTAAATCCTATAATTATATGCAGTAAGATAATAACAAATAAGAAACAACATAAATAGCTCGCGCGCGATAATCTAATTCTTTTCTAAAAAAGGCATGCAAAGTCGAATCTCGAATATATCGCAGTCATTGTTGCCTCTTTTCTGCGATGCTAATTGATTATCTCGTTCGTGCGCTTGCTTTACTCATTCGCGTGACGTACTTCATTTCATTCGTCGTTTGACAGATTGACAGATTGACAGTTCATCATTTGACAGTTCATTAAAAAATTAAATTAAAAATAATAAAGAAGAAAGAAAGAGAAAAAAATAATAATGAATAAAAAAAATTATTATATATATTACATAGGTATATGTGTATTATATTGTATGAAAGTTCGATACAAAAGATAGACTATTCTTTTTTATTCTAAATAAATTTATATTTTAATGTATATTGCGTATGATTAACATAAATATAAATGTTTTATTTAAAGTCAGAGAAGAGACGAATAACTGGCGAGAAAGAGAGAGAGAGAGAGAGAGAGAGACAGAGAGAGAGAGAGGGAGAAAGAGAGAGAGAGAGAAAAAGAAGGTATATTAGATAATAATATTATTACGATATTATTAAATACTAGCTTTGACGCCCGCACAAATCGGGGTTGTATATGTATGTGTGCGGTTGTGAAGTTGTGTGGGTGTGTCGGCGTGCGAGCATGCGGGCATCGTTCTAATATCAACAAAATATATATAACTTCCCTTCAGTCTTTTAAAAAACCGGCTTTCGGAACATGAATTTAATTGAAACAACATTCATATTTTGGACGAAGAACCCTCCTATGCATTTCTGAAATGCTACACATCAAACAACAAAAAAACGGCATCAATTTACAAGAGGATGCCACTCTCCTTGACGGCTCTTATTTTCCTATCTTACAAAAATGCTCGTATTAATACTCTCTCCTTTTTCTTTCCATGTTTCCCGAATTATTTATTTATATCTCTCGTTGTTCCCCTCTAATTTTTGCTCCTCTCCTGCCATTGTTTTTGTCTTGTTATTCTATCCATATTTGTCTCTTTATTTTCCTTGCTCCTCTCCTAATTTTTGTTTGTCTCATTTTCCATCGGATCGACTTATCGATACAACAACCTTCCATGCACTTAAAATTTTAAAAGAAATTTTTTTATAACAGATTTTATTTCTTGATTATTTAACAGTTTATTTAATTGTCTTTTATTCCTTTTGACGGTGATTTGTTTGATTTAATTTATTTTATTCCAGTGTATCATCCTCTTATGTAAGTATTCCACATCTCCTTTGCTTTCATGTGTTTATGTTATTTGCTCGTGACATAATTTCCTCTTATTCTCTTTAATAGACGGATCTTACACTCGATTGGACTCTCGGTTTTCTAATTCTTTAAGTGCGATTCCAGAGTTTCACCATCCCAAATGCGACATGCACTCATACGGATGCTTCAATTTCCAAAAATCATTGAGGATTCCTTCTCTCACGTGTGGAATTCGTTTACCTTTGACACAGATGTTGCGGTTTGTCATCCACGCATACATATCTTAGTGTATTATGTAAATGAAATAACTTTATAGCGCCGGGTTATTCATCCGTATTCGTTTTGCGTTGCGATGATTGACTTGAATTGCCATTGCGAATTTCATTTTCATTATTATTATAATTTTTGCTATGTCCACTAAAGAAGACCTTAAGAGGGTCGAAACGTTACCATTTAATGTTACCATTAAATTTGCAATGTAATTAAATTGTAATATTTAATTTTTAAAATTTTTTTAAACTTAAATTTAATTTTTCTAAGCACTAATTACCGCGTCTGGGCTCCAATTGCCTCCTTTTATTCAAGATGATATTATCCTTAGAGTCTTTCCATACTCTATCTCTTAGTCATTTTTTCTTATTATTATTTTCTTAATATTATTATTATTTTCTTATTATATTTCTTTAGTTTTCTATTTTTTATGAAAAAAATCATTTTTCAAAAAAAATTTTTTAAAAGTTATTTTTTATTTTTATTTTTTAAGGATAAATGTTGAACTTTTCGTTGCGTACAAGATGGGTTTCTTTATATACTTAGCGTGTTTTTTTTATTTTTGTGATGTTTTTTTTAAATGGATATTTCATATATGGAAAACACATACATAATAGTGTGCAAAACACTACCAGTTGGCGCGCGGCTTACGAGTGAATCCCGATTGTATACATTACAGATCGGACACAACAATATTTTCCAATCAAATCTAATGGGACACAGATCCGATCAGATACAGATTCGATCGGACACAGGCCCAGTCGTTTTCGATGTTAGAAATAAATTGCGCATGAACCCAACTTCGGGAAATAAAAAAAAGTTCATATAACACAGTACTTATCAATACATAAATTTAAATTGAACCTCGCTGCGTAAAAAGTTGTAAACCCATGTAAAACCTCGCTTCGCGTGAAAAATTGTAAATCTATGTTAAAATCTCCCTTCGCATTAAAGTGTTTGCGTGGAGATATTGTGTTCCGCCCCTGCTTGCAGAGAGACTAGACATAGAAAACTAGACATAGGTTTGAGTTCAATTATTGGACTGAGTCCGATCGGGCCTGTGCCCGATCAGGTCGGTGTCCAATTGCAACCATATGTGTCTGATAGAAACTGTGTCCAATCGAAACTCTGTTCGATCAGGACTGTGTCTGATAGAGTCTGTGTCTAATCTGTAATGTGCGCAAACGGAACAATACTGCGACTTATTGATGTGCGCCTCGCTAAAGATCGGCGCTGATTGGTCTGTTTTTATACAATAATTATTCCTTTATTAAATATTATAGAAAAAATGATTCAGGACTTTTCGACTCATTTTTTGATGAAGAATAACGTCATGTACTTAGTGGGAGATCTTTAAATGACACTTTGTATAAATAAAATTCACAAAATAAAATTCAATTACTTTATTATAACAATAGAAAAATAAAGAAAAAGAAACGAACACTTACCAGTTTTATATATCAGTACTTAAATTCTGACACAAACAATTTATTTACTTTATTAAAACTTACCTGTCTATAATGTGTCCAGTCAAGAGTTTTCCATTACCGCATGCCATAGCCACTTGTGTACTATCGTTAGACCAAGCAATACTGTAAATGCTTCCGGTGTTCACTTTTTCCATAGAATGTAGCCACTAAAATATAAGGATAGTATATCGTTAATTATATAGGCAAACAAATTTTACCTTCTTCTCGTTATCTCGGGTTGGACAGGATGACCTAGAAAGATTTTTGACACGCTAACACAAAATTGTTCCATTGCGTCCGATTCTTGAGATAGACTGATAGATATGAAAGGTATAAAAAATTTTTTATACCTTTTTACGCATTTTTTTGTATTTTTCAATCAGTTATATTTTTGGAACATTAATGAGGTCACAAACTTTAAAGAAGTTTCAAATTGAAGCTTGAGATGCTTTTAATCTATGTAGAAAATTTTTAAAGTCCCAAACCAAAAATATTTGTTCTGATAAAACCATCCAAAAGTGCAAAAAGAAAAACATTTTTCTCAATTATTGATTGGTTATATTTCTAATTAAAAGCGGATTGTAGTGACTGTGCAAATTGAAGCTCAAAATTTCGAATTTTTGTCTCCATTGAAAATAGATAAGTTCTGTAAAGAAATGGTACCTCCACGTGATACAGAATGGCTAAAACCATTTCAAAAGTAAAACTGTATATATAATAAATGTTGCTTCATGGTTTCAGTTATGCTCAATTGAACATCTTCAAAGTTTCAATGAATTTGTAATCCATTTTTATCCAGAGAATCAACTAACAAAATGCGAAATATGGGTTTTTAATTTTTTTTTCAGATTTATGACAGAAATTACTGTGAAAAATATTTTTGGTTTGAGACTTTTAAGATTTTCTACATAGAGTAAAAGTTTCAAGCAATTTGAGACCTTATTAAAGTTTATGACACGTTCTCATCCAGAGATATAGCCAAGCAAAAAGTAAAAAATGCGATTTTTCGTAATTTTTGCTGCGTCTATCTCAAGTACGTGACGTAATGAATTAAATTTTTCAACGGATTTGGTTTTAAGAGCGCGGAAAATTCTTTGGGATCATCCTATCCAGTCTGAGATAACGAGAATGTGTCGGCTTATATTAATAAATGAATCTATAATATGAAAGAAAGATAATATAAAAAGATAAAATATTCATTACTCACGATTAATATAAAATATTAGGCACCGATATGCTACTTAATACATAAAATACATCTCTCATAATAATATCTACTTGATCACCATAAGGAAATTAGTTTTGACTTTAATTTGAATTTTTTAATCAAAAATTTTTATATCTTTTCCGCCACATAATAAATTTACTTACTAATGTGATTGACACATAAAATAAAAAATTTTTATAACATTACAAAATACGTATTTTAAGTATTGTAGTACACAAATACACTTGTCTTAAATGTTCATATTATTCTGAGCCTCTAGAAAAAAAAAAGATTTAATATTTATCTTTTTATCTTATCTTCATAAAATTCCAGCTTTATTTTAAAATATGTTAACAATATTAAATAAAACAAATATTAATACAAACATTAGTAGAACTATAAATTGGAAATCTTAAAATAGCGCACAAAATCTCTTCTATATATATTACATGCATTTGAGTAATGTGAATAGGGATAGTGGTACATCCGTGTAACAATATGTATCTAATTTTTACAATGTTTGCTTGTTAAATTTTTCATATATATGCAACGGATGCAACGTCAATAAAGTATTCAATATTTGTAGAAAATGATACGTCACTGGTCGCCCATAAAAAATTGTCTCAGATTTTTATTCCAAACAGCACAAAAAATTAAAAGATGTCTTTTATAAATTGTCTTTTCGGCAAAGCAAAAAGACGACAAAAAAATATCTCAGAAAGTTCATTTACTTACCGCTATGCAACGCGTTATGCGGATCTATCTCGTATTTATTTAAGCGAAAATGAAAATTATATAAAATTTGCAAAGCGTGGTTAATAAAATCGTAATAACTATTTTTATCAGTTTAACTTCTGACAAAGTTTTCATACAGATATTGATTTGATTTTTACAAAATCGGACAAGTAAATGCCCAATTTTTATTTATTTGGACAAAAATTGTCTAAATAAGTGAAAATCATTTGTTATTATCTACTTCAATATAAAATATAAAATTAATTTTTATATAAATAAAATCTTTAGTTTTATAAATTAAATTGTATTGATCCATCCCATCATCCTTCTACCGAGCGTAAGGCACTAACGTTTTACGCTCTTTTAAATGAACAAACCCAGAAGCGATTAACGATTATTTTCTTGCATCGAAATTCCAACATTTGTGAAACGCCGATCTTCTCGACTGCATTGTTGAGTTAATTAAACGGGAAACAATTGGCACCGGATATAAAAGTTTGTTGCTTCATTAGAATTCGAAAGATTCGAGAAAGATTCATTTATCCGCTTTCCTAGCAACTACAGCTAATACAGCTTAGCAGTCCGAATTCTTGAAACCGATCGAGAGAAAGACAGAGTAGAACTCTGCCTCCAGTTCTCTCCTGCCAAGCGTTCTCGGCATAGAAGTATAAAATAGACCTAGCATGCCATACATTTTCTTAGGGTAGAAGTTTAGCAGAACGGAGAGACAGAAGCAAAACATCGGTGAATTTATGTTCTTTTCTGTAGGCACATTAGTAATGACCGGCAATTGCCAATAACCTAAAAATATTGTTGGATATCGTGAATAATTATACAAAAATATTATCATAAAAAAATGGAGACATGCAGTGCATGCGGTTATTGGAAGGAGCTTGACGAGAAAGAAGATATATCTTTTCAGATGTAAATAAAGCATTCTGTCCTATCTTATAATTCGTAATATATATTAAAAATGTAATATATATTTCTGTATATATATTAATTAATATATTAATGTTATTGATGAAGAATGGAAAAGAAAATGGATCGGAGGAGATACCTATAGAACTACTTAAACATGGATCTGTTAAACTTAAATGTATGCTAGCAAACTTGTTCTCAAGATATATAAATCATGTAAAAATCCATTTCAGAAATTGAAAAATGGCATGGATTATACCTATTCATAAAAAAGAGAGAAAAGACTGTGTAGAAATTATAGATGTATATCGGTTACAAGCACATTTAGTAGACTATAAGGTACTTAAAAACATAGTAGAAGAAGAATATGATCCATACAAGATAGAAGAACAGTCAGGATTTAGAGAGAATCGCTTCTGTATGGATAATATCTTCTCAATTACTCAGAGCATCGAGGAAAAACTAGCCGCATAATAATTAACTCCACCTTCTATTCGTAGATCTAACAAAAGTGTACGACAGTGTTCCTACGAAAATACTGTGGGAAGTTCTGGAAAGAACAACAATCAATGCCATACTTATAAATGCTATCAATTATATAACAACTGTAACTCTAACATTAAAATTAATCGCACTGTTTCCAAAAAATACCCCTAGATTTTTTGGAATTCCAAGGCTTGGAAGTTGGAAAATGGGGGAACAATATGTTTTTTAGTTTGAATAAACAATTTTTATTTCTTTATATTGACTCGCTTTCTTTTGCCTGTCGTTCCTCTTCACAGTTGCGCGTATCACAGTATAGGGTTACGTCGGTGCGAGCCTGATATCTCGGTCACGGTCGCGAGATCAGCTGTGATTTCGTTCGAGTAACAATTTGTGTCGCGGCTAGACTAGCGATTTCTTGAGTTAGGTTGATTGCGGTAACTGTTCAATATCACTCGTTAATAATGACTGCCCGCCGCGAATTCGCAGTGGTATCTTTTATTGCCTCTTGTTTGGTTGATTTTTTGAAGGGGATCCTTTAGCGACATGACCATATATGGTTTTGTCGCTTGTTTCAAATTGTTAGGCCAAAATGCAAGCATTTTCGGTTGTTCTATCCTTTTCGCAATCGCTTAGTCTTTGAGCGTCTTGGGCTCGCTTCATCAGCGTTTTATTCAGCGTTCGTAACATTATACGCCTTTCGCGATATCTCGCTAAATCGTGTTAAGAAATATTTCTATAAGCTATTTAATATTAATAATAATTCGATCATAGCTTTTTGGGCTATAACAACACACTCTCAGCAGAATTCCCAGTAACGAAGGATGTAAGACAGAGATGCTGTCTCTCCCCGACATTTTTTGACAAAATCTACCTCTCTCACGTACTCCATCAATGACGGAGGAAATATCATCGCATGGAAATACCAATTACCGACGATTTATCATTGTATACGCTCCATTTTGTCGACGATTAGGTATTACTACTGCATGATAAAGACGAATATATGACCAGAAAATTGATAAAAGAGTACGAGAGATGAGGTCTGGAGGTAAATAAAAATAAAATATGTGTGCTGGAGGAGATGCGAAAGATCTCACATTAGAAAATAATAAATTTATAGAAGGTTGTGAAATATACAGATACTTTGAGATAAAAATAGTCAACAACGGAAGATCCGAAAGAGAGATAGAGGATAGGAAAAAGAAAAGCAGAATAAAGATTGAAGCCTTAAATCCTCGATCCTTTGGTCCAGAAATATCTCCAAATATTGAGAACACTTAAGCTACAACGCTATAATGAAAAGTAATGCTCTATGGTTCTGAAGCGTGGTAATTGAACGAACAAGAGAAAGAGAAATTAAGGGCCACGAAAATGGACTTCTGGAGAAGATCAGCCAGAATTTTGAGAAGAGATAAGGAATAGAATAATGAATGAGATAATTTTAGAAACCATGAACATACAAATGAATATTATAGAGGAAATACAATAAAAATAACTATGCTGGTATGGAGACGTCCAATGGATGAGTGGAGAAAGAATACCAAAGCAAGTAATGGAGTGGACATCTTCGGACAGACGTAGACGGGATAGACGAAAATGTACTTGGGGACAAGGAAGAAAGCCATGTCTGAAAGAAATCTCCCGGGAGACTGGAACGATAAAAGAAGGTGGCGTTTGAGAGCTAGAGAGAGTGTCGAAGAATGCTTTGAAATCGGACAGATAGATAGATATTGTAGATGTTATTGATAGAAAATACTTGTACTATTTAAATGAAAATATTTAATATATAATAATATAATATAAATATATAATTATAAATGAAAATATGCAAATAAAATTATAAATTTCCAAAGAACGAATATCTCTTCTAAAAAATCTCATAAAGGTAAAAAAATACATAAAAGAATCCAATTTGTACGCAACAAAAAATCTAATATATATTTTTAAAAAATAAAAATATTTTTTTTTATAAAAAATAAAGTAAAAAATAATTTTTTTATAAAAAAACTCTAAAAAATAAAAAACAAAAAATTTGAACTAAATATAAAATGAATACTTAACCACCCAAATACATAGACAGTTCAGTTTGTAAGGATTTATAATTTAATTTAAAATTATATTTGACTATACTGAATCAGATTTCTGTTAATAAAAATGAAATACGTTTTAATTTCATGGAGAGAATCTGTCTATAATATTTTTATACATACAATATTGATTTAATGACAAATACTTTCAAATAAATCCTTACTGAATTGCTTCTAAATATTTGGCTAGTTAACTATTGATTTCATATTTAGTTTTGATTTTTTGTTTTAAAGTTTTTTTATTTTTTAGAGTTATTTTTTATAAAAAAATTAATTTTTATTTTTTTATTTTTTGTAAAAAATTATTTTTTAAGGGAAAATATTTTTTAAAGTTATTCTTTAGGAATAAATATTTAACTTTTTGTTGTGTACAAATTGGTTTTTTTATATACTTGATGTGTTTTTTTATTCTTTGTGAGGTTTTTTTAGCAGGATATCACTGCTTTTTGTAATAATAACTGTTTTCTATAAAAATTATTATATTTTTTCTGCAAAATTTAAATAATTTTTTAGAGGTAAATATTAAACATTTTGTTAGATATAAATTGAGATTTTTTTATGAACTTGGCTTATTCTTTTTATCTTTGTAAGATTTTTTGGAGGGATAATAGTATATTATTAAATCACACAAAATTAATATGACCAAAATTATTATCTGCTTCGATAAATAGCATTTACTTATGAATTGTTAAATATTAATTGTAATAAAGATTAAAATGTAGACATCTTTTAAAAACTTTTGTGATCGCGTGTAATGAGGTATAGTACATACTATATACGTGACTATGACGACACAGAACTTTGCCTACTCGCTCTCACTGTATGAATGATAACAAAGTGAGACATTCGATATAAACAATAGCGCTATACATAAACAATAGCTGCATACCGACGCACGACTTTGTTTATACATTTGGCGGTATAGTGTGGTATACATGTACATATACTCTCTCTCTCTCTCTCTCTCTCTCTCTCTCTCTCTCTCTCTCTCTCTCTCTC
>JBCEZY010000021.1:290546-323390 GCA_039654445.1 Cataglyphis savignyi | reverse complement strand
GCAAAAGAAATTTGTAAACTACAGCAAAATTATTTGCTGTTGCTTCTAATAAATAAGTATCACAGCTAACATGTTCGTTGTTGTACTTAATAAATAGATATCACAGCTAAGCTGTTTGCTGTCCATATATTACGACTGAAATGTAGTTACCATACGCAGTTTTTAGCTATGGCAGCTAATTTTTTTTTTTTTTCATATAGCAATGTAGAGGTTGCGGCTCCTGCGATTTAAAGTAGGCAATTCAGTACTCGTGAGTAAATTCAAGATCGTCTTTGACAAAGGTTACACACCAAATTGGACCACCGAAATATTTAAGATTGTCAAAATACAGAAAACTAATCCAGTGACTTATATTCTCGAAGATTCGCGGAAATTTCGTCGCAGGAGGATTTTACGAATACGAGTTACATCGCGTTGCTAATCTCGACGTACATCTCGTGGAAAAGGATGATACGCAAAAAAGATGATGAGGTTTATGTGAAATGATTGGGATTTGACGCAACACACAACTCTTGAATACATAAATATAATATATTTATAATAATATTAAATATTATTATAAACATATTTATAATAATATTTATAATAATAGATATTTTATACAAATAATATTAGGTAAAAATATTTTAATTCTAAATATACAATGTATACTTAACAAAAAATATAAATTTTATTTACAATAAATATAATTTTATTTACAATAAATATACATGATTTTTATTTACAACGGTTTTTTTGTAATGTCTCCACGGACAAGCATATCGGTGATTTCGGATATGATATACCGCTTGTCATCGTATGAACTTAGAGTAATTTTTGTCTCGCGAATAGTGTACACTTTGTACAATTTAGATCTTATACAAGACTACTGACGCGTCATTTCAATCTCTTCGTTCAAACACCGCGTGTAATCATCGAATATTATCATCCTTGCGACGACGTTACTCTTGATGCCTTTCATTTTTTTCGTGTCCTTCTTGCCATCTATTCGCAACGCGTATATTTTTGCCCTAAGGTCGACGAATTCATCATGATGGCTCCATTATTTTTATCCTTCATTAAACCCGGTACCTTTTTATTAACGAGCGGTATATCGTACGCATTGTCCACTGCATAATCGCTCGTATCGAATTTGTCGACGTTGCACTTTATATTCTCATATACATCTTCACACTCTATGTGATATATGAGACTATTGGTGTCGGTGTACTTGGCTTTACATTTCTCTTGATAAAATGATACCATGTAATGTGGTAAAACTCGTACAAACATGTCTTGGATATATCGAGGATGCACATGCCGATGTAGGTTGGTTTATTAAATTTCACTTCGAGATTGCGTAATTCAACGGCGACCAAATTTTCTGAAAACATGCTTCTACTGTGAAAATTTGGTTTTGCGATTATTGCCTCCTCGCCATCTTTCATCCCAATGTGTCACGAGCTTAACATTAACATAATTGCGCACATTTTTCATCGTTTTGTCAAATACCGCGTTATTCATTAATTTGTATAAATTTTTTTAAAAATTATTTTTCGCGAGTGTTCGAAATTGTGTATTAAGTTCGATATAACTGCGAAGCCATGGAGATTGTGAAAACTGTAATATTCGATGTATTTTTGTAACGTGAAGTCCGTATCGCGTGCATTGCTACAAATTGCGGTAGTGTATGTAACGCTTCTTATCATATAAGGTAGCGAGCAGCTTATCCTAGCGCTTATCAAGTAATCTGTCGTGTGTCGGCAAAACGGTAGGTTAGTATGCGCATCATGAACATGTTGCGGATACTCGAGATCAGTTTCGAGGATATAGCCTAGGCGAATCGAGCGCGATCGATGATGTATCAAAATTCGATATGTCATTGACCCATCGAAAATCTGCATAGGGCAAAGGTTGACACATTGTCCATCCGTATAAATTATTTACATCAAAGTACATTAGATACAATGAAGGCTTCGATGGAGTGACTGTATGTACTTGTTATTAGCATGTGCGTATCTGTTGGAACATTGATTCAAAGCGCCGCGTATTCCTCGTTCGATAAAAAAAACCATGTCGATATCTGTAAATAATTCGAATGTAATATTTGTATGTTTCAACATGACATTCCACGTGTATCCGGGAAGAGTATAGTAATATGCGGGGTCAAGTCCATAACTTTTGATACAACTTTCGCGGAAATTTTCAAAAATATCTACTAATAACAAGACATCCGTTTTTATATGCAGATCGCTGTATTCACCCAGTTTGAATGGAGAATCGCCTCTAGAAGTTCTCGGCGTGCGCGTAATCGCTCTCGGATACTGTGTCACCGGTCAAGGAACTGTAAAATGAATCGCATGATGGTAAACACGTATCTTCTAACCTGATGTCAATATATTCGTATATCGGAAAGACGCCCTTCCGTGTTAATTGAAATCATGATCGGATAATGTGAAAAATTTGGAACGTAAAATTTTAAGTTTGTCTTTATTCAAAAAAGATGCCAATTTGTCGAAACTGGTTGTAAAAAATTTATATGAATCGATAAAACGCAATTTAATATGATTTTTCTCTTCTGCATGTTTAACATTTCGTAAATGATATATATTTTTCTTTTGTTATCAGAAATATTTCAATTTCATCTTCGAATGCTGTAGCTATTTTCTTGATAATGAAATGTGAGTCGTAACCAGATAAATTATGAAAAACTATTGGAATGCAAAAAAAATTCTTATAATTTAAATTGAAATTTAAATGTGCGGGACCTCGATACCGCTCGGATAGATGGCAATGATCGCGTACGCGTGTATCATCTTGCGCGGGTTGGTTTTTCGCATATGTGGCAATGCGTCGCACTATTCAATTTTTCCTATTCTTCACGCGTTAAATTTATCATGGCGACATTAATAGTTAGAATAGTTTTACATGCTAAATTTTTAGTGCTAAGTTCTGCGACAAACCACGCGATACAATCGGTGCTGCGACGAGAATGATACGCGGATAAAGCATCGTCGAACGCACAATGTACATAATAAGCGATACTAAATACTTGATGATGTTGGTAATTTTTTCTTCCTCCATCTTCTCCAAAACGCACTCTAAGTCGGCGTACACAACGAAAGAAAGCCACTCTTTCCTGTTGTAATAGTTGAACGTGAGCCACTTGTCCTTATCGCTCAGTAATCGGATAGCGTAGTCGTTCATCTCTTGACAGACCACCATATGTGATTGCAATTTATCCTTCAATCCAAAGTAAACATCTGTAAAGGAAATAATTAATTTTTCTTTCTTTATATTTAATAAAAAACAATATATAAAATACGTACCGATCGCAAATATATTTTCTGTTATTTTTCTTGCTCAATTGCGAGCTCACGAGTCTGGATAGATTTTTAATTCATGCAAAATGTCCAATTTTGTTGTTGTCTTCCACATACAGCAAATTGATGTGTTTATCTCTCTTTAGGTTATTGAGACGTAACAGGACAATGTTTTTTTTTCTCGATACTATATACATTTATGGAGATATCATTAGCAAGCTCGAATTTTTTAATTTGATTCATAATCACTGGAAACTCAATGTCCTGGAAATTCAGTACTGTCGTATAATGTGGATACAACGATTCTCGATCCACTTTCAATTTAGCTGGATGTAGAGCGGCGATCACTGACCACACAAAACATGCATTGTCTTTAGATTGCACGTTGATCACCGCTCTCTTCATTATCTTCCGTAGTAATTTTATGTGATATCTCGCGCACATAAGATTATATTTATTTATATTTATAGTCAAATCGAGTATTCGCAATAATGCCCACCCGCTGTCGCGTTCTTGAAATTCTTCGAGCGATGCTAAAATGGGCTTGACAACGCGCCACTCGTACCACTCATGTAAATTAGACGTGCAAAAAAGTTCATAGTTTTACCTATTGATACTCTTATTTGCGCGTTTATCACTTGCCACAAATTCATCATTGAATATAATGTTCACTTTGACACTAAAATATTTTTTTTATCACATTTTGCACATATTCGAGCACAATGTTTTTGGCATTCTCGAAAAATTGACAAGGTTTGATGTGATTATGATTTATAATCGCGCCAGTCAATATGGAACTCTCAAATGCCGTATTGATCTCCCGCCAAATCAATTCATGTCACGTACTGCATCCCGCACCCGTGCACAAAACGTCTGCGTAACGAGTTCTTCAATCTCTCGAGTCGTGCGATTTGGGCAATCAGTGATTGTCGAATCCCAATTGATAATCGTGGATTCGTGGATCGCTTGATACGACTTTGCTCCTCCAATAATTCGATATGCGTCGCATCGTTGCTCGTCCCACGCAATGTATGCTCCTCTATGGAATTCAGCCATGCATATTGCTCACGCAGATTTTGTTCCAAACTGTTTTCTACTATATTTTCAAATTTATGCAAAAATGTTTGCTAATAAAATGCGCTTATTAACGGCTGTTGTCTCGAAACTTGTAGCGAAAATATTGACAGAATGCGCCTCTTTATCATGATTTTATATTAATTATATTCTATCTTGATGTCTCTTTCCGTCATGTGTATCATATTTCAACTAAATCTGTATTTCGCGATTTGTCACGTACATTTTAAATAGTGATGATTATTACATTTTTGTAGTCTTCAACCTTGACGAGTATTCTTAGGTTTCACGGTTTGTCAAGTACATTTTGACGAATATTGCATTTTCTAGAGATGTCTAGATGATGTCAAATCCCGATTGCAAGTAACTGTTCTATCATATTACTCTTTTACTAAATAATTTTGCGATTTGTCTCATACATTTTGGATATCTATGAATGATATCATCGAAAAGTAGCCGCATATTGGCGCTTGGAAAATATATATTCAACTAAATCTCACACGTGGGAAGTGATGCCATCCTTGGTGCAGAAATTACTTGTATGTTAACACAATTTTACCTTGATTATTCTTATATTTCATGATTTTGATACGATTGTGCAAGATCTGGGATAATACCATAGCGAAGTAGTCGCACATCGGCGTTTGAAAATTTTGTAACGGGCCGCTTCACGAGCGGTGTGGTGCGCGCGGACAGCGCAATCGAGATCAGGGTTCGTGAAGGGGTTGAAACACAGTAAGGAACGTTAGTTTGAAATACGTCGTTTATTTGCCTCTCGAGAGCAATGGTCAGTGATTACAATCTACTATTTACTATCTGTTTACGGGTTTTTACGTGTTACTCGCCTTTAACAGTCGCACTGTTATGACGCTGGGCTAGACGAGTTTTTGTGCGTTTCGTCAAGTGCCTCGCTTCATGGCGCGGGGCGCGTGCGGTGAGCCGAGCGCGTGTCTTGGCGGTGCGTGCCAGTAGGCGAGCGGTAAGGCGGGCGCGTGTTGTCACGGTGCGAGCTAGTAGGTGCGCGGTGCGTGCGGTAAGGCGGGCGCGTGTTGTCACGGTGCGTGATGCGAGCTGATATATCGCGGTGCGAGATTTGCAGGTGCGCGTATGAGCGCGTACAGATTGTCGCCGGATGATCGGCGCGAACTGCAGGGCGGCGGTCTGTAGTTGGTGCAGGCGTCGGTGTCGAGGACGCGGCGCGTGTTCCCAGACGGGTTTCGAGGGAGGCGCCGTGCGCGGAGTTCGGACGGTCGGGTATAAGGACCGTAAGACTCGAGAAGAGTGGCGAACTCGTCCACTCTTGGTCTTTTACGGTGGTTTGTGACGGGAGTCGTTTTTGGATCAGATAGTCGAGAATTCTCGACGGAGACTGCGAACACGTCAACCTCCGGTTTACTGTCTTTCGACGGTTTCGGAGCGGTTTCTGGAATTGTCTCGTGCGTACTGCTCGAGCGGATTCGGTTACCGGTCTGGTACAGATCCGTGATCTGTCGGGTTTTTATACCCGTTTGGTTATGGTACCCGCGTCGCTCTCGTCGCCCTCGGGATGGGGGTAGCGGCGCGAGGTTTCTGCCGTCTAATGCGTTCGGCGTTTTCCGGAAGCGCTCGGCGCTGCTCGGAGGTCGGTCGTTTGTTTCTCCGACTGTGCTTATTGTTTATTATTAAAAATAGGGCGCTAAGCGCCTCTGCCTTTGCCCGGCTGGTGTTCGCCGGGCGGCAGACTTCCGACGGGCGACGTGTCGGGAACGATGGGGTGACGCATCGTTCCCGACAATTTATATTACATTGCATTGTATTTGGCTAAATCTCACATCTGGGGGTGATGTCATCGCGAATAGTGGCCGTACATCGGCGCTTGATTAATTGAAAAAATATTGCGTTGGCAATAATCCTCACCACATTGCAATTTTGCAACGCTAATACATATTTTAAATATGTTCAATACGTTCAGTATTGCATCGACCGCTTGTGTGAAAATATCATAATATATCCCGCTAGAGGAAACCACATGAATTATATTCCAATTCAAGACGCTCCACTGTATAAGAAGAAGAAATGTGACAAGTAAGTTTCGCTTAACTTAAACCATTTTATATTTTTTCTTTAAATTGTCTCCTTGACTCCTTTTTTCCTACCATTCTATCCTCATTCAATTCTCTCCAAAAGAGATTACAGTTTACATTAGAAGTGAATAATAATAATATCAATTACTTAAATGTTTCTATTAGTTGAATTAAAGGGAAATTTACTTACGATTGGTATCGAAAACCGACTTTTTCAGAGAGATTCCTCAATTATTACTCCCAACATTCCATTTGTCACAAAAGGGGGATCATTATTGGACTTGTTGATCGGGTCTTTAGATTATCGCATCTCACCTACCATGAAAAAAACCTGAATCTAATTATCAACATTCTTTTAAATAATGATTACCCCTTGAGGTTTATTTTCGATACCATACATAATAGAATAAAGTTTCTAATTTCAAAAAACACTACCTCAAATAACATTCCTTCCGTTTCCTCTCCCCTCCTTCCTTTCTCCCATATTTCATTATTCCTTTTATAAGAGGCGTCACGGAAACATTGTCCCCATTAATTAGAGGGATTAATAAGTCCGCAGCCTATATTTATCCCAACAAGCTCAACAGATATATTAAAACACACAAAGACCTTCTTTCGGAGAATCATTGCAATGTAGTCTACAAGATCTACTGCCAAAATTGCGATGCTTCGTATGTAGGACAAACGGGTAGACAATTATCTACGCGAATAAAAGAGCATCGTTCTAATATCAAGAGAACAACAACTCCTCACTCAGTCATTACTGCCCATTGGCTTTCTGGACATAAATTCGATTGGAACAACATTTGCATTTTGGATGAAGAACCCTCCTATGAGAAAAGATGCATTTCTGAAATACTACACATCAAACAACAAAATAACGACATCAATTTACAGGAGGATGCCACCCTCCTTGACGGCTCTTAATTTTCCTATTTTACAAAAATGCTCGCATTAATGCTCCCTCCTTTTTCTTTCCATGTTTCCCGAGTTTATTTATATCTGCTCTCCTTGTTCTCTTCTAATTTCTTCTTCCTTTCTTGCCATTGTTTTTGTTTAGTTATTTCATTCATATTTGTCTCTTTGTTTTTCTTGCTTCTCTCTTAATTTGTTTTTGTCTCATTCGTCATCGGATCGACTTACCGACACAACAATCTTCCGTACACTTAAAATATATTAAAAGAAACAGATTTGATCTCTTGACAATATAACAGTATACTTAACAGTTTTTATTTCATTTGACGGTGATTTGTTCAATTCAATTTATTTTATTTCATCCCCTTATGTAATTATTTCACATCTCCATCCTTTGCTTTCATGTATTTATTCATATTATTTGCTCTTAACATAATTTCTTCTGGTTCATTTGATAGACAGATCTTGCGCTCGATCGGACTCTTCGTTTTCTAATTCTTTGAGTGCGATACCGAAGATTCATCATCCCAAATGCGACATGCACTCATACGGACGCTCCTGTTTCCAAAATCATAGAGGCTTTCTTCTCTCACGTGCGGAATTCGCCTATCGTTGGCACAGAGATTGCGGTTTGTCATCCTCGCATACATATCTTAGCGTAGTATGAAAATGTAATAACTTTGTAGCGCCGAGTTATTCATCCTTATTCGTTTGCGTTGCGACGGCTGACTTGATTAGCCATTGTGAATTTCACTTTCATTATTATTATATTCTTACTACATCCACTGAAAAAGATCCGAAGAGGGTCAAAACGTATGTTAACATTAAATTTGCATTGAATTGTAATTTTTAATTTAAATTGAATTTCATTAAATTGAAAGTAGCTATTATATTGCGATTTTTATTACAAAATAAATTATAAAATTATTACTTCTAATTATTAATTCTTACTGCAATAACGTCGATCATTAATTTCATATTTAAAAATGTAACGATCTACCTTTCTCGACGTCACGGATCGGCTCGTCTTTCCAAGATTCGGGAAAAGGGAGAGATTCGGGCTCGTAAATTACATACTCGATTTGGACAAATAATAATAATTTATTAATCTGAATATATAATACAACACGTTTTTTAAAAAAACAGGATCGGCCAATGAATAGAAAATAACAGAATCCGCGAATACAACTTAAAAGGACGGACTGCTGGTAATAATAGACTCGGAGAATAAAAGTAAGAGAACGAAATCAACTAATAGTAATAATAAAATCGGAAGCTACAGAATCATATCCGTATATTTACAATGAAGGGCAGAGGAGAATCGTGCCAGAGCGTGACGCTCAGTGTTGAGGATTCGTATTGCTCGGCGCCCTATCCTGAAAAGAATATTAAAGACCGGCCGGCGTGCTTTGCGACTTATCCTGAGAAGAATTAAGCGCTGGAGATGTTGTTCTTGATGTCACGATCGGGCACGAGACTCTTTACGGGGTATATGTCCGGCTTAGAAACTAGACGCGGTATTTACAAGGGACGCGGACGCGATATGTATAATGGTTTCGGCTTGAGCCTGGGGCTCTCGGTCGCGGACCGGTGGTAGTCGCACGGCGGAATTCGCTGATATCGCAAGGAGGCGACGAAGAGAGCATTCTTCATCACGGACAGAGCCGGCCGTTAAAAGCACTCGACAGGCCACTCGTCCCCCGGAGGTGGTTGGCAAAAAAAAAATATTTTTTTACACCTACAGGACTGGACGCTGAGAGAGCTCGGCCCAAGATGAGAGTATTCATCTTCTAGATCAGGTAGAAGGAACAGTATCAGAATCGGTTGGCCGGAGACTCAAAGAGCGCTCTGAGGTTTCAAATGTTCCGAGAATCGGGACCGACAATGATGCCGTGCACAGATGCCAATTAGAGACGCGCTACACGGCAAATCGTAGTGGAAGAGATACATACACAAGCATAATTGTGTAAGCAGAACGGTTTGCGCATTACGTGTACACAGTTATACTTGTGTATGTATTCCTTTCACTACGATTTGCCATGTGGCGTGTCTCAAAATTGGCATCTCTGGTGCCGTGAGCTATGTCAAGTGCCAAGCCGGCGTATATATCTGGCTGGCTTCCCTTACTTAGGCTCGCGTCACCTTAATGGGGGATCACTCAGCGGCGGCTCGCACGGTGGGCTCGCCGCTACGCAGTGGCGCAAGTGTGATTAATTATTATAGGGCGCCTAAACATAAGTTTTATTACAGGTCCGGAACGAAAAGGATTAAAACTGAACATAAAAAAATTTCGCGTGCCCAGATTGCATTATAAGTCATACATTTTTATATATTGGTAATGATTTTTGATAATCTTTTGCAAATTTTTATTTCAGATTTTATTTTTTAGAGATAAACATTTTTTTCAACTTTTTGCATACAAGGGATATTTTTTTATATACTTGGCGTATTTTTTTTACTTTTTTTTTAGTGGGACATCACTGCTTTTTGTAAAAATTTATATTTTTTGTGAAAAATATAAAGTGTTATACATGGATGTGACTTTTTTTAAAAATTGATTCAATAGAAAGGAGTTTTTTTAGAAGGAGTTATATAAACAGTATATATATATATATACAATATATACATAACAGTATATGTATAACAGTATATATATATAACAGTATATATATTTGCATGACTTATGAAACAAGTCTATCTGATTTGTAATAAAAAGAATTTTTTCTCTATTACTTTTTATATTTTGATATTTATTCATTTACGCGATTTATTTTATTATTATTGATATTATTATTGATATTGATACTATTATTGATATCATAGTTTGTAAACAGTTAACTTCAGTTTAAACAGTTGTAAACAGTTTAACTTCTTTATTACAATTATATCTATAAAATACCTGTACAATTTAACTTCTGTTAAAATTATATTTATAAAAATAAAATTATATCTTATTAAAATTATATATATATAAGAGAGCTGTGCATCTGCTTTCTGTGCCGAAAATCTCAGGTTCAAATCTAGCTCGAGCCATATATATATATATGGCTCGAGTTAGATTTGAACCTGAGATCTTCGGCACAGAAAGCAGACGCACAGCTCTCTGTGCCATGATCACACACATAATATATAATTCCTTCTAAAATGAATAGGAGGCATAAACAGAAAAAATCAAAGATATTTTGCATTTATTAATTTTTTTAATTTGCTTATATATCGCAAAATAGTGCAACACAAGAAGAACAAAGGGCAAAGTGATTAACGGTTATTAAGATTATCGTGAAATAATTACAGGTAGAAAAGTGATTTCTTCTAATCGAAGTATATATATTAAGCAAAGTTAGATTACATTAGCGAAACTGAGCGAATGCTTATACTTGAGTCAGTACATTATCAATTAACATATTTATAATGAATACATTGTCGGAAACTAATATGAAAATAATTATAAAAACATTGAAGGAATATTTGAAGATTTAGACTCCTCCTCCTTTTTTCATCAATAAACTAGTAATTATATGATATCAATAAACTAGTAATTATATGCGCGAACACATATTTATGTATATTTATATTTTATATATAAATGTAATTAATATATTACAGATTAATTTAAAAATTAATAAGCAATGAGTTCATATTAATGTAGCAAAATAAGTCTTGAGAATTTTACCAAAAATATCAAAATCACATTGGATACACATTTTTATTAATTGATTTCATATAAAATAGATAATAAAGTATTAAAATTATATTAAAGCATTTCTATAGCATTTACATATAATACAAACGTTTTGTGTATTTGTAATTACTCGCAACTTTTGATTCTGAAAATATAAATGTTTATTTATATTTTATATATAAATTTATTTAATGCATAATTGTTATTAATGCATAATTAATATTTTTAAATCACTTACAAATAGCTGAGCAATGAATTATATGTTCATATTATTATAACAAAATATATTTTATAAGAATTTTATCAAAATTATTTTATATACAATTGAATTAAAAGCATCAAAATTAGAGCAAAATAGAAATATTAAACATTAGTCAAAGAAAAGAAATAATATTATTCTTGTTTATAAATTATATAATAAAAGCTATTTTCTTGAACTAAATATTTTAAAAACAAGATTTAACTTATTTAACTTTTTTGATACAATAGTTGAGCTTATCTTTTTAATGCAATGAGAAATGTGAACACAATTAATAATTTATTCATAAAGCCTTTTGCAATATAATGTTATCGGAGAGCTAGAATATCTGTGATTGACAAAAAGAATTCAAATTTGAATCAAAATGAGAGGAAAAAGTCGATGAGTGATACCGAATTACAGATTTTATTAGATTAGAAGATCGTATAAAAATTTAGTTAATTAATTTAACATCTTCATTAATTAAAACAGAAAGTCTACGATGCAGCTTTAAATAATACGAAACATATTTTGAGATGTCAACAAAATGTTAAAATATTTCTTAGGAAAGATGTTGCAAAGATCCTAATCTTCTTTATTTTTACTATATTTAATAATTTTTAAAATGAGTTTTATATATTCTTGATTTGTATTTTACATATGAAAAGTTCAAATATATGTATATACTGTGCGTATTATAAGAAAAATATTAAGATACAAAGGAAGATATACGAAAGCTTATACAATCTCTCTCTCTCTTTCTCTCCATTGAATTCAAAACTTAAATCCAGAAATAAAGATATCTACTATAAAATTAATGATTTCAAAGCATAAAATTGCTAAAATGTAAAAAGAAAAGCATTTATATCTTTTATTTAATTGTTTACTCATCTGCTTTTATGTCCTTTGATGGATTTCTAGTAATTTCAATTACATCTAATATTTTATATAAATTTATGTCTAAATATTATTTCTACAATAGGCACAATATATAATATAATAAACACGTATTTAAATTTTTCATATGTAAAATATAAATTAATTTATAAAACTTATTTTAAAAAAGATTAAATATAGTAAATAAAAAAAGATTAGAGTTTTTGCAATATCTTTTTTAAGTAGTGCTTTAATATTTTGCAGTTGATCTTGAAACATTTTTTAAAGCTACATCGTATGCTTCTATTAAGAGACACAATCTATACGCGGGTATCTATACGCGAGTCGGTCAGTTGCAATATCTCATAATTACGTTTTCGTAACAGCCGATCGAGTTTTTAATAGATAGCTTGAGTCTTAATTATATAAGCAAGATTTTTATTTTTGCTATGCTTTTATTTTGCATGATCTACGATCAGAGATATTACGATGCAAAGATCCATATATGAAAATTTAGTTTAAAAAACGTCCACGTCATTATCATTGACATCCAATCCAATGGCACTACAGCCCGAGTCGAGCTATAGCTTCCCGAAGTTTGTCCTCCAGAAATCGCGATCCATCGCTTCCAGTTTCTCACATTCAGCAGCGTCCTTGCATCCACGCTATCCTCTCATCTCTCCCTCGGTCTCTCCCTTGAACAATCTCCGAGGATATTCGCCCTTAAGGCCCTTTTTAGCAGGCCCTTAAGGTCCTTTTGTCTAAACGTTGGACGTGCTCAGCCCAACGAAGTCGCATTAGTCATATGTGATCAGATAACTTAGGCATTCTATATAATTGATATAATTATATCTTATTCTCCAATTACCTTCTTTTTCTATTGGGCCGTAGATTTTTTGCAGGATTTTCCTCTCGAAAGCATCCAGTCTGCAATCCTCTTCGTGATTGATCACATCTCGCACTCATATGTAATAACACTATGTATAAGTGTTTTATATAGTACGATTTTAATATTTTTATGTACATTTATATTTTTCATGATTGAGAGTAGTGCATAGCATACTACGCTCCATTCGCTGCTTTAATTCTAGCTAACACATCTTTTGTTTCCTCGTTATTGTTCGCTAGAATGGACCCCAAGTACCTGAATTCTTGCACTTCCTCAAAGTTATATATTGAGCTGAACTTTTTGCCCGATTCTCCTCTTTTTCCTCGACATAACTAATAGACTTTAATAATAACTTGTCTTCATTAATCCGCAGCCCAATATCCTTTACAGCTTTCTCCAAAGACTTCCTCAAGCCTTCATAGTGACCTTGCGAAACAGTTAATATCGTATCCTGTCAATTATTTGGACTTGTGACAGATTGCTATTAACATCTAAATCAAGCCTACGATTCTTTCCAAGACTAAATTGAACAACATTGGGGCTAATGCGTCACCTTTTTTCATTCAAACACTGACAAACAACCTTCCAACACTGAATTCTTTCCCTAACTTTCCCTGGATCCTGACAAAATATTTTGTATCTTTCATAGTTGTCCTTGTAAGTCTGACAAGCTTCGTCGGGTTTCCTAGATCCAGCATTGTGGAGACAAACCTTTCTCTATCAATGCTATTGCACGCTTGTTTAAAATCCATGAATAGCTGATAAACATCAATCCCGTATTCCCAACATTTCTTCAGTGTTTGTCGAATGAAAAAGAATTGATCTATCGTTGATCTATTTTGACGGAAGCCAGCTTGGTACTCAGCAATGACTTTTTTTGCGTATGGCTCCATTCGTTTCTTGATGGCCAATGTGAGTATTTTATATGCAATGTTCAATAAAGAAATTCCTCGGTAATTATCACAAGCAAACTTGTCTCCTTTTTTATGGATCGGGAAGATGACACTTTCCGCCCACTCGTCCGGCAGGACTTCCTCTTCCTTCAGACTTGTTTTATTATCTTGTGTATAGCTTGGGACGCTGCCATGCCCCCGTATTTGAGTAACTCTGCCAATATATTATCTTTCATTGGGGCTTTGTTATTTTTTAATGAGCCTATCAGCTCATTTATCTCTTCTAGCGGGAGGGCCTCCACGCCCGAGTCATTATTATAGAGACATGGATCTAATGACTGTACATCATTTGACTGTTCTTGTGATGTCTTCCCATTTAGTAATTGTTGAAAGAATTCTCTCTATCTATTGTTTACATCTTCGCTTCCCTATGGTTCTTTCGGCATTTTTGCATATATTAGTGGTTGGTTTAAAGCTTTTGCTGAAAAAATTTAATTTTTTGTAGGCCTTCATAACATTGCGGGCTCTGAAATTCTCTTGCATTCTCAGTGTATGTTCATTGATGTGGCTACGCTTTTTCCTTTTATGTATCTTCTTGGCCTCCTTTCTGTCTCCTTGTATTCTGAGTCTCAACTTCTCGTTGGTCTGAATAATTCTCGCAATCTAAGGGCGTTTCTTTTTTCAATCACTCTTCTACATTCATCATCAAACCAATCGTTACCTTTTGTCGCCCTTTTAAAACCCATTATTTCTATTATTGTTTCCTTTATGGCGTTTTGTATCTTTTTCTAATTATTCTCAATTGTTTTCCCCTCACATATGATGTCACTCATGTTTTCATTTAATTTTGCTTGGTATACTTCAAGACTTTTTTTATTCTTCAGTCCTTCCACATTGAATTTCTGGCATCTGATATGCGCTATGAGTGATCTATTCAATAATCTGTTTCGGTTTAATCCCGACTAAGAAATGATCCGATTTTATTTGGCTTGCGATATGATCTTACGTTTAGTATGCTTGAGAAACCTCTTCTTTCTAGGAGCATGGTCTATTTAGTTAAATGTAATGCCATCCGATGATTTCCATGTTTGCTTATGGATGTCCATGCTAGGGAAGCACGATCATCATATTCTTACTTGCGGCGAAGTCTATCACTAGCATTCCGTTGGTAGATTCCGCATGTAGACTCTCTTTCCCAATAGTTGATTTATATGTCAGTTCTTTGCCAATTTTAATATTTAAGGATAATTTTAATATTATTTAAGGGTATAATATCGTATATTTTTTCCATTTTTGTCATAGAAGATCTTTTGTGTGTGATCCTTTTCTTCCGTTTCCGCTTGTACATTAATTAAACTTAGATTGGAGAATTTAGTTTTAATTTTGATAAGACACATCTTATCATTCACTGAGCGGAATTCAACGATGTTATCGTGCAGCATTTTATGCATTGCGAAACCCACTTCCAACATGTATCTTTGGCCTCCATTGCAGAAGAAATAATAGTCTCCTATCTTTACTCGATTACTGCCTGTCTACCGAGTTTCTTATAAGGCTAAAATCTGAATTCCACACTGCGTTAATATTTCGAGGCATTTTGTTGGTGCGATTTCATAGAGGCTTTTAACGTTTCAGGTTCCCATCTTCAATTCCATGTTACGTTTGCCTAGTCGTTGCCGTGGCATCCGTTACATCCTAGTCTTTCCTTCTGGTTTTTCAATAATTGATTTCACGAGGCAGGTTGTTAGCCTAGCCTCCAACCCTCTTTTCAGAGAGCTATTTCTCCCGTTCTTGTCTATCCTGATCCTGTTTTCCACTGGGGTTTGGTTATCCAATCTTCCACAGAGTTGATCAGGTTAGCAGGTTTACCACTAGGAGGTGAAAATCGGAATTGGGTATGCAATGCTAACTGGAAGCGGTATCGTGTCGTGCTCATGCACTACCCTGTTTGAACCCTCATCGACATCATCGATATATATAATATAATACAATATAAAACGTCAAGTCAGTTTGCTGCTTTTGACGAAAAATTGCGCTAACATTGCTCTGAGTTATATTAGCAACGCTTTGTAGTTAGCGATTAATTGATTGAAAAATTACGATGGTAACCGCATCTAAACTAAAGACATATTTGTGCAAGTCTGAATTGAATCTGGCCATAATGCGTGTTCCTGTTTATTGGTCGAAACAAAGTTTGGAAAAACATGGCGAAACCAATAGAAATTGTTCGGAAAAGCATAATATTGTAATTTAAAAAAAGTAAAATAAGAAAATTATAAACAATTTATATTTATTTAAATAAAAAAATTACGAACAGCTGTACTTTTTAAATTAAAGAATAAAAACAATTAACGTAAATATAACAAGAATATAACTATATAATATAATATAATAATGTAACGATATTATAAAAAATATAAACTATAATAAATATGTAATATATGTGGGGTGTTGCAGATTGCTTGATCGTAAATGATACGTGTGTGAGTAATGAATCAGATATCTTTTGCCTGAGAGTATGGCCGAGCGTCTCTTAGAAACGTGTTGTTATTTTTGGGTCGGTATGTAACAGTTGAGTTAATGTGAACATCTTGAAATACATCATTCTCAATATCTCAATCTTATTTCCTATAAATTTGATTGGGAGCTCAACTGGGATAAGAAAGAAGGAAAATAAGCAAGATATTGATAAGACGTCAGAACTGAGAAAGAAGATATTTTGTAAAAATTGAAATGTGTACTTTGTGCAGAAGATTGGATATGTGAGCCCTTTAGTTACGTGTGTGAAACGGAGTAAATTAAACGGTAATAAATTAAACGTACGAAATAAGTGCCAAAGTGATTTAGTGTGAAATAACAGCAGACAAAAAAACATATATTTTTATAATAGACGTGCTTTAGAAACATAATCACGGATCCGAATAGCTTTACGATTGCAGAGCTAAAAGCAAAATTAAAAGAGCATGGCTTGCGTACAACGGGGGCCAAGAACTGATTAGTCGGTTAATGCAAGAGGACCCGACTGGCAGTCATGTGCGTCCGGGGAAATCAGTCGATTCAAAGCTCGATTGTGTGCGCAAGGTTTTCTACAGAAAGCTGGACTCAATTATCATGAGACATTCTCTCCGGTTGTTAGATACGACTCTCTCAGAGTGTTGTTAGCTCTGGTCGCATATGAAGACCTGGAGATAGTGCAATTTGATATAAAAACAGCGTTTCTATATGGAGAGTTAGACGAAGAAATATATATAAAGATATCAGAAGGTCTCGAGGAAAATAGTAAGATAAGTGGACATGTGTGCAAGTTACAAAAGGTGGCCTTAAGCAGGCCTCGAGATGCTGGAACAACTTTCAAAACTTTCTTGAGACAGTTTAATTTTATAGAGGGCAATGCCGATAAATGTATGCTTTTTGAAAAAATTGAAAATTATAATGTGTATCTTGCTTTTTTTGTAGATGATAGCCTGATTGCAGCAAAGTCAAGGCATATATTAGATAAAATTATTGAAGCGTTGCAAAGTTCGTATAAACTTATGGTCGGAGATGCAAATCTATTTGTAGGATTACAGATCGAGCGAAATCGGAAGGAGAAATCAATGTTCCTTCACCAAAGAGCTATCTGAAGCATGTAATTAACCAATTTAGTATGTGTGATGCGAAAACTAGTGTACCTGCGGATCCTCACGTTCAGATGCGGTCAGCTGAAACTGAAGAATCTAGTCAATTAAAAGTACCTTTCAGAGAAATCATAGGATCTCTCATGTTTCTGACCATCGTGTCCCGACCAGACATTGTATATTCTGTAAGTGGGGTTAGCAAGTATTTAAACAATTATAACGGAAGCCACTGGATAGCTGCAAAGCATATAATAAAATATTTGAAGGGCACAATAGACGTAGGTATCTGTTACAGAAGCGGCGAGAGCATTTTTCAGCTTGTAGGATTTTCTCAGTTAACATTCAGACGCGAATTATGCTAATGATATAGAAACGCGCAAGTCGACTACAGGTTACGTCTTTATATTAGCAGGTAGGCCAGTCACTTGGTCTTCACAGAGGCAGAAACTCGTGACTCTCAGTACAACCGAAGCGGAAAACGTCGCGACGGCTACTGCAGCGAAAGAAATAGTGTGGCTGAGAAAGCTACTCAATGATATCGGATGTCAGTGCTTCAACGCCACAGAGCTATTTGTCGACAACCAGAGTGCAATACGTCTAGTGAAGAACCTTGAGTTTCATAAGCGAATGAAGCACATAAATATTTGCTATCATTTTATTAAAGAAAGAACGGAGAATCACGAAATTTTTGTCAAATTTGTTTCATCAGATTTTCAATTAGCAGATATTTTTACAAAAGCTCTGCTTCGAGATAGATTTAAAACACTTTGCTCCGAATTAAGTATTATCAAGAATCAAATGGAGTGAATAAAAAACATTCAAACGGCGAGAGTGTTGAAGTTAAAATAGAAGAGATTAATAGGAATGTGTTCTCATGTTTTCAAGGTACAATATAAGATTCATGTATTACTGCGCGGCCAGATATTATTACGCGGGCCAAATATTAATGTGCGGCCAATATATATATGAATATCGAAAAAGGATCCGGACAGATGATCAGTAGTCTTTTGTCGAGCGCCAACTAGAGTTCTCCTTTGCAATAAACGCTAATGTTAACATAAACATATTGCATTCTCTCGATCGACGATCCTGTACACTTCCACAACCATATCCTATCAACATAAAAATATTTTACAATATAAATTTTTACTTAATTAGCACGATTTTTCGATATCATTATTTTTGTAGAAAATTTAAATAACTATTTTATACAAAAGTATTTAATTTGAAAATTGTTTTTATTTAAATAGTAATAAAAAAATACATTTTATGGCATAAATTTTTATTTTTTTTGGTGCAATTTTTTGATTATATTATTTTTGCAGAAAATTAAATAATTATTTTATACAAAATTATTTTATTTAAATTGTTTTTATTTAAATATACTATTTTTTTCAAATAGGGCGTGTACTTGGCGCCTTTTTTTACTTTTTTTTTAAAAAGATAATTTTTTTAAAGATTATTTTAATTACCGCAACTGCCAAATTATTAAACTTTTATATTCTAATGAAAACTACAGTTTAGCATCACTATCTAATTTTTCCTCCTCATTTGGATTCAAATTTGAACTTCTTGTCGATGACAGATATTCTAATGCTCTCCGATATCATTAAATTGCCAAAGGCAGCTCTAATAAACCATTAATTTCCATGTTCACGTTTCTGATTGCTTTAAAAATATATCTTTAACTATTATATAAAAAAAAAAATTAAATAGATTGACTTGTCCTTAAAGTATTTAGTCCAAGAAAATAAATAACTTTTATTATATAGTATATAAAATTGTTCTCTTATTTCTTTTCTTTGATTAATGCTTAACATTTTAATTTCAGGTTCTAACTCTGATGCTTTTAATTTAATCTGATGCTGTTAATGTTATATCTTTGATAGGATTTGTTTTAGTATAATAACATAAGCATACAACTCATTGTCTAGCCATTTATAAGGAGTCTAAAATATTAATTACATTTACAGATAAAATATAAATAAATATTCACGTTTTCATTAATATAAATTCATTGATTAGCTATTTACTAAGTTAATTAACCTAAAAATATTAATTATGCTATTATATTTATATATAAAATACATATTTACACCAACATCATACATATGAATGCGCATTCATACGTATAATTATGAGCTTACCATTATCAAAAATATGGCCAGTCAAAATTTCCAAATATTTCTTTGATACTTCTATAATCATTGCCCAAGAATATTTATCAGAAATATGTTATATATTAACACATCACTCAATAAGTCCCCGGTCTGACACATATATGGTAACATTGTTGACAGACCCACGTGATTTCCGGATAGTACTAATCTTCAAACAGTACAGTGTCAAAATTTCATGGCATTCTGACCGTTAGTTTAGAGGTTACAGTTGTTTTAGTGACCCCAGTTTTGTATGTTTGCTGCGTTTGCTCACACCGGACGATTCAGAGCGCTGTTTGAAGCTGTTCAAGCGAAATAAAAAGGATTTCTTGCGTCGGTATGTGACAATGGATGAAACATGGATCCACCACTACATGCTGAGTGGACAGCAGCCGATGAAAGTCGTCCAAAGCGACCAAAAACTCAAAAATCGGCTGGCAAGATTATGGCATCCGTATTTTGAGACGCGCGTGGAATTTTGTTCATCGACCATCTTGAGAAAGGCAAAACTATCAATAGTGAATATTACATGGCATTATTGGATCGATTGAGTGCAGAAATTTCTTAGTTAGACCGGAGACTTATTGAATGATGTGTTATATGTATTAATTAATAATGCACAGATTCATTTCAGTATAAGCATTATTCACTCAGTTTCACTAATGTAACATAATTCAATATAAAATTGATTTAAAAAAATTACTTATCTTTCGTGTACTATTCCACGTTAATTATTTCTTTCCACTTCTCTTCCTTGTTATACTTCTGGAATGCTCATCATTTTTCATCTCTTCGTTTTATTATTCCGCAATATACTTTTATAACCTTACATTATTATCTTGCTTATACACGCACACAAAATTGTCTTTCAAGGCATATTTACACACTCAAGCGATAATCGTACATGAGAGCTACAAACCCGCCTTGAGGAACAAAATCTTTGTATGTGTGCGTACATACGTACGTGAGTTTGAATCTTATGAAAAATAAATGTTCAAAACTCTGGTAGACGATTCTTAGGATTGACTGCACCAATCTTATTCAAACTGATCGCAATCGAAAACTTGCATTATATTGTATAAGAAAAATATCATTAGATTTTTAATTACGGCTTTAATTTCTGAGATATTTTAATCGAAAGTTTATTAGATATAAAACTCCAGAAAAAAACTACTTGGTAGCGCCACAACTTCTGTATAGAGACAAACCATTGATAAGCTAGAATAAAATTTTTTCATATACTTGGCATCACGATGCTACCGTGTCGCTTGATGACAGCGCAAGTATTAAGTACAAACGTAGCAAATGGGTTACTATTTTGTGATCAAAATTTACAATTAGATAAATTCCAATGCTACAGCAAAATTTTGCCTTCAAACAATATATTTATTATACTAAATAATAGAAATCATTTTTGCAAAAATCAATCCGTACAACATAGCAAGAGAGAATTATAATGAGATCTGCAAATAAGTACGATTATTTAGAAGGATTAAATAATGTTAATGATTCTATAAATCCAATCGCAAAATGGGTTTCTTTAGCTTCATTGTCAGCATATTAATGATAATAATAATAATAATAATACGCAATACGCGCGCGCGCGCGTATGCCTTGCACGTGTATGTACACAAGCAATTATACGCATCATCTACACACTTTTAATTTTGAGAAAAATTCTTTTATTTTCCAATCAAATTCATTCGTATCTCGTTAACCGAGACAATTTTTACGAGCTGACAAAAGAAGGGTTAGATATGCCCGATGTCCAGCGGCGATTTTTTTATGTGTAGTCCTCAATGAGAAAGAAATTGTGTGTTAAAGTTATAAAGCACGCTTCTCATGCTTCTCACGCATTTGTCTGAAAATTAATGTAAAGGATTTTCAAGCAGAACATAACAACTTCGCGATATACAATAACGGAAGTAGTAGCGTGGCTCAACGGATAGTGTTCACGTCTTGTAAGTGCAAAATTGCTGGTTAGAATCCCTGTATGTAACTTTTTTTTTAATTTTTGTATAGTTTTGCTTTTTCTGTTTTCAGCAGCATTTTAACATTAAATTAATAAATATTACGCAAGTTTTTTATAATAATATTTAATTTTTAACATTTTGTTTGCAATTTTTCGATGAAAATTTGTACAATAATATCAAAATTTTTTACAAAAATAGTAAAGGAACAGTAAAGGAAAAGAACAATATTTCATTCAAGACATATGGTAATTAAAGAGAAATAATAATTAATAATAATAATTACAAATTAAACAATAAATTCACAATAATTAAAATTTTATTTTTTATTTATAATGCTAATTGTGAAATGCTGCCAAAGAAAAAAATAATAAAATTAATTGTAAAAAAAGAATTTTAATTTATTGTGAATTTGTTGCTTATATAATAATTATTATTAACGATTATTATAAATTATTATTTGATTTTAATTATCATAATTTTTAATCAAAACATTGTACATTTTCTTATCTTTTCTATAGAAAGCATTTTGATATTATTGCATGAATTTTCATCAAAAAATATGGAACAAAATATTAAAAATTAAAATAATATTAAAATATTAAAAAATTAAAATATTAACTATTAAATAACATTAAAAATTAAAATATTATTAAAAAAACCGCGTAATATTTATTTATTTAATGCTAAAATATTGCTGGGAACAGAAAAAGAAAAATTATATAAAAATTTAAAAAAAAATTACATACCAAAATTCTAATCAGCGATTCCGCATTTACAAGACGTGAGCACTATTCGCTGAGCCACGCTACCACTTCCATTATAGCATATCGCAAAGCAGTTAAGTTCTGCTTGAAAACTTTTTACATCAATTTTCAGTCGAATGTGTGAGAAGCGTGCTCTATAACTTTAATTTTTTTCTCTTTGAGGACTGCACATAGAAGAATTGTCGCTTGAATTGTCATCAGGCATGTTTGACTCTCCCCTTATTACGTAACGAAAGTATCATTTAAGCGAAAGAAATCACGTAGCTCTTTTGCCGATCGTTGGGGTTAGACGCGATCCCACGAGTAAAATTTGTACAATTATTTTTTTCATTGTTGGCGTTAATTTGAGAGACTTAGAATATAGTGACGATGAAACACAGAAACGAAAGACGGGATTTCATCCGGAGACAACTGCAGTCTCCTGCAGACAGATGCAGGAGAAACTAATGGACGAGTGGAGATTTGATTCGACACATAAGATACCAGGCATCTTGCCATTTAAAATAACAACTATAATACGAGCGGAAAATAATCATTGCTACACAGAAAAAAAAATTTTCGCTACCATAGTTAATCATGGTTTGCAAAAGAAATTTGTAAACTACAGCAAAATTATTTGCTGTTGCTTCTAATAAATAAGTATCACAGCTAACATTTTCGCTGTTATACTTAATAAATAGATATCATAGTTTAGCTGTTTGCTGTTCATATGTTACGACTGAAATGTAGTTACCACACGCAGTTTTTAGCTACGGCAGCTAATTTTTTTTTTTCCGTGTACTTCGTTGAGAGAGTTATTGCCCATAGAATAGGAAAAACAAAAGGAGAAAGCTTCTCTACATGCTACTCGCATGGGAACCCAAAACGGAGGGACTGCACTTGACACAAGTTCGAAGAATTCCAACACGGATGAAATTCTAAATCGGTAAGAGAACTATTCGGAATTGTGAAGAAGAAGAAGGTAGGATCAGCTTGTACGCTGCCGAAAAATGTCTTCCAAATCCTACCGGAAAAGCTGACTGAGAAATAAGTGATCGAAAGCCGGAAAATCGATTCCGCAAAGGCCGCAAGGATCAACGAGGCTGCCCGATGATTCTGAGTCCAGAAGCGACACAGGTGGCTCATCAATAAACTAATGTGCCAGCGTGTCTCCTGCGGGCTTTCTCCTCGTCACTATGCGGCGGGTCAGCCTGGATGTCCATATTAGATCATCCTCGAGAAACGAAGCCACAGCTGATAAGAGTGATGGAAATTCATTCTAAAGCCGCCAATTTTGAGTCGGATGAATCATGCCATAGATAATTCACTGCCACGAGCAATGTTCTCATATCGATATTTCATGATGCAATGTTTCATTCATCTAATATAGTATTTTGTAGAGTTAATGCCGTGAATCCTTGTAAAAATTCTCTTTAGCTCTGAATGGCGTTAACATTACTGTCTCCGAAATACTTTTCTTTGCCTTATCATCTCTTTTTTCTTTTAAATTATTAGTGGATTTAATCACATATTATCACTGAGCAACTATGTTAGGGACGTCAGACTATTGCGATCAAATAAATGCTCCACACTTGGGAGCATTCTTCACAAGGATACCTGTAATCGAATGATACCGAACAAATTTATAATTTTATCAAATACATTCGAAAGATTAAATTCAGCTGACAAATTATTCGCTCAATTTACAATCTCTTGTAAACTGAAACGTAAACAATCTTTCTGGTCAAATAAAACATTCGTCAGGCCCGTCATTATCCGTTCCATCTAAGCTAAATAAACCATGCTTCGGTTAAAATGACATAGTTCGTCGTTAATCTTCAATTCTGTAAAGCCCAATGACACTAAAAAACTCTGTAGAGCTTTAGAATATTTTATCTCTTTGCAAGCGTCTAAACTAAAACGTTGTAATTTAACTACTATATCTACATGTTCTTTGGATAACTGTTTGATCATATTATTATCATCTATTTTGGTTTCAACGCTTAAATCCAGTGGTACTCATGGCGGGATTAATAAGAAAAAGGTCATTTGTCTCGAACTCTCCCGAACTGGTTGATGAAATAATATTCTGGGAGTCTTGTATGTAATTTAAATAGTTGATTATCTAACTTACTTTATTAATTAAGTCGCCTATTCGATAAACACTTCTAGCTCTCTTATTTGGTGGACGCGAATGTGATTTTTTTTCTGAATCTGTCTCAGAAGAAGACAAGCTGCTACTATCCTCCTGCTTGCAACTAACTTCACCGTGTCTTCGTTGTCTTTGCCAGAAAGAGCACCCTCAATGGCTCTGTTGCTATTCGCTGATTCAGCCCGTATGTTCACGCTAACTCCTTTAAACTCGTATATCACAAATATTTGTGATATAATATTCAAATATTCAAATTCTTTTTCGAGTAAAATTTCCCTTCTTATGCAGTAAGTACACAAAACGTTATAAAGTGTCAATGCTTCACAGATTATTAACTTTGCAAGAGATTGAGAAACAGAGAGAATGCTGCTGGTGAGATCGAGAGGAACTATTAAGATACGAGATTAGTATGTAAGTACGCGAATCATTCTTTATAACAATGCTTTATGTTTTTGGTAATTATTCAGAATCACGGCTTCACCTGCATATGGGCTGCAATTTTTTTTACGAACTTTTTATGTTTAGAAGGAAATATAAATAACCATTTTTAGTTGAGGCAGGCCCAAAAAGAATTATAAACCAAAAAAGTGAAAATTTCAGAAAAAATTTAGAAAAAGGGGATAAAAAAAAGTAAGAAAAAATAAGAGTAATTAAGTATTTCTGATTTAAAATTAAAATTTGGTTTGGGTTAGGTTATATCTTCCGAAAATATAGCACCCCTCCCCATGAGAGTGAGGGCGAAACCCCCTGTATCTACGCATATACTTTACAAAATAAAACGAAGTCTATCCTACAATTGTTCTGTGGATGAGAAAGTATATGCGTGAACACAGTAGATTTCGCCCCCCCCCCCTCCGTCCGCCCTACAGGGAAGTTCCACTTCCAAAAAAAAATAACTTAACCCAAACCAAATTTTAGTTTTAAATCAGAAATAGATGAGTTAGGTTATTTTTTTAAAAGTGAAGTTCCTCCGTAGAAGTGGGGGAAGGGGGGAGAAAAATCTAACTTACTATCTAGCCCCTTCCCCCACTAGATAGTAAGTTAGATTTTTCTCCCCCCTTCCCCCACTTCTACGGAGGAACTTCACTTTCAAAAAAATAACCTAACTCATCTATTTCTGATTTAAAACTAAAATTTGTCATGTACACGGTATCAGAAAATTACGTTCCATTCGTTAAATTTATTTTGTTAATAACGTTAAATTTATTTTGTTAATTGTTTTTTTTTTTGGAAAATCTAATTCGATATATGTATATCGAAACACGAGACAAAATTGACACTCGCGTACTGCGTAATAAAGAACACTCTTATGTGCTTGTCTAAAAACACGGTAATTATTCAGAATCACGGCTCCACATGCAAATGGGATAAATTTTTTTGATAACTTGTTATTAGAAAATACTTAGAGAATAATGTAAATAACAATTTTTAACCTCCTCGGCTAGGGGGATTCTGAATAATTACCGTGTTTTTAGACAAGCACATAATACATATTATATAATATTGGGATATAATAGATGGATATAATTGGACGGATGTGATTCCGTGCAGACGTGTTTGTTATTTACGAGATAATCTGTTCTGTGGTTGTAGTTCTGAATTATTATTAAAGTTCTTTTTGTTCCTTTTTAAAAGAGTTTTCTTTATTACGCAGTACGCGAGTGTCAATTTTGTCTCGTGTTTCGATATACATATATTGAATTAGATCTGCGGACGCAACAATATATTATAATATAATATTGATAATTAAAACAATAATAATTTGGTTATAGCCGTTTTTGGGCTATTCTGCCGCTGACAATCATTTTGTATGTTTTCCGTATCGACTCATTGTTTATTTCGTTATTGTTTTGGATATTGTTAGCGTGACGCAGCGAGCTCATAGACCGCAAGGATTTTGCGTCTTACACATGTTTCATATGTTGTGAGAATTTCGCGAGTCGTGCGTATCGGTTCTTCGTGATTTTTAACGTATGTATTATCCAATGTTGCGTGAATCTTATTATTATTTTACTTTCATGAAATTTGAGAAATTTGTATAAAATATCGATTATTGAAAAATTGTGCTGCTTTAATGATTTATTTAGATTTTTATCTTGTGCCCGGTTCGTCGTTATGTTATTTACCGTCGGACGTTGCATAAAGTAGAAGAACCCGATTATTTCGCGAATATTATTTGTTACAAGTCAGGATTGCTATATGAATACGTTATCATTTTCTTGTAAAAGATTTATTGTCAAAATACAATTGTCAAAAATGAACATAGAAAGAAATAAGAGATCATAGACATAATATATCTAGACTGAGTGTTGAGGAAAGGGAGCACGTAAAAAAGGATAAACTGTTTCGTGTCCCTTGCGTTCTCTCTTACTCATGCATAGCATAGCGAAAAAGAGCGTTATGTTATTTGCAAAACAGAGTATAATCTTTTCTACATAATCTTCATTCTCATTCCTTAAAAAAAAAGCAAACTAGGTCTAGATAGACTATGTCTATGAACGAGATTTATAGAGTTTGTCGTCATTATCGAGGCTAAGTTTCGTGAGTCAAAAAATTTGCTAACGTCGTATGATCGATTTTTAAACGCGATTCGTGAAACGCGATACTTTTATGCTCGATCGCGATCACATATGATGAATATCCGGCCATTAATCTGAACAATATATTTCCAATTATTTTAATCACATTTGTTATAATATATTATTCTTTGTTATATTTGAATGTCTCAAACTTTTAGACTACCTATTTCGATTTTTTCCCGTCCCATCCACGTAAACTTCCCTCTAGCTTTCCGGATTTTTCGCAAATTTTTTTTTTTATGTAACGCAGTTCTCCGCACCTAGTTCTTTCAAGTATTATTTTTAGGACGAAAAATTGATTATCGAAATCGCACCAAAGTGTGCTGTAAACCTATCAACATTATCAAATAGCAACAATTTGTTGCAAAATTAAAAATAATCACAATAAACAATAATCACAAAGTCACAAATTGACGTCCAACGTGAAGTCCAATTAAGGCTCACGATAAGACAAAGAAATTGAGATTGGCAAATTTCTATATAAATTTACTGATGTAAAATATTGAATATGGTATTGTTATTGAAATCGTTGTTTGTGTGTGAATAATTTTGCTATTATTGATTGGTTAATTAATTTGCTGATGTTATTTTTAAGCAGAACTATTATGATTTAACGTGATTCTGAATATTATCATTAAATTATTATTTTTTTATCACATATATATATACACATATATATACACATATATATATTATCATTTTAAAATTAAACATAAAAATTATCATTAAAGCTTCTCTTATTTAATTCTTTGTATTATTAATACGTTTCTATGATCAATTTTTAAAAGTATTAAATGTTAAAGTATTAAAAATTATTAGTCTCGTCGATTTACGTAACGATTATTAAAATCTTGTTGCTCAGATAATTGATTCGCTTATTACTTGAATTTGTGAAAACTTTTAAAAGATTATTTATTTTATTTATAGAAAGATAAATTTTGTTATTACCTTTCATATTTTATGAATTTATTGAAAATAATACATTTATTGAGAGCCGCTCACTAAATTTTTTTTATGTATCATGTACACTAAATTTTTTCTTACAGAATGTTATTGAATATAATCCGATTTTTGGGATATTTAAGTGCGCAAAAAGGAGTAGAATTCCATGTTTTATTTTTGTGGATTTGATTATTGCCATAACGGAAGCTTTCGATTTCCCCTGTTTCGAGATTTTGCTATCGTGATCGTTTATGTTTTTGCGTGTTATCGATCTACGATCGGGTAAATCAAGTTTGTTATTTTTCAGCTTTTTTGGAAACTTTCTCTACATAATATTTCATATTTGAAATAGCAAATATTTGTCCTCGAGAGTTTACAGAGCAAAAAAATAATAAGTTTTGGTCTCGAATAATTATCTCGCTGCTGTTAAATAACAATTAAGCCGCTTATTTAGATTCCGATTATAAACATCATAGGCTTGGATGACGATGCTTCTGTGGAGTGGATATATAAATTATCGTTGCAGTTGCGGAGCAGTTGCGCGAAGAGGTAGAAAAACGCGAGTTTCGAAGGGCACTATCGCGATTGCGATTAATTAATACCGAAAGGTGCGCGCAATTGGGATGGAATCTGTCAGTTACATCTATGCTGATAGACCCACCCAGAATAAATGATCCTACGGGAGGAATTTCTATGCGATCTGATAGCCGCGGTGGCGATGAGCAAAAGGGCGGATGCAGAGCGCTCGATTACAATTGTAACCGCCGCAACTTGAGATGCCGTTCCGCAAACAAGAAACGCATTATCCTCCGCGAAATTCATCCTCCGCGATCGATGTATGTCAATATAATGCATCGATGGAATTTAAAATTTTCTGGAGCTCACAGTAGTGATGCGAAAGCCTTTTTAACGCGTATTGAGAAAGGTCACGCGTTAGTCGTTGTTGATGATGAGGAGATTTTTAAATGTATTCCTTTCTTTTTATCGGGAATAGCTCTTTATTGATATCTCAATGAACGCGATCGATAGTGAATATGACGGAATTTTGAGTCAGCATGGCGTGCATGTTTTGGTTCGGATTTCTAGTTTATGGGATGGGATCAAAGTGACAAACGCAAGGTTAGATATAATCTATTGCGGATTTTTTGACATCTATTTGAACGCTATAAACTACTTTGAACGTTTAAGACCGCCGTGGAATTGAGAGGAGCAACTAAATCATGCTCATTGTAATATGTTGCAGATCTCCATTCATCGTGATTTAGTATCGTTAGAAGATTTAGTCACAAGAGTAGAACAAAGTTACGATGTCATCAATCAATATCGCACATCGCCACCAGCGAAACAATCAATTTTTCCCGATTTAGCTTATAGATCTCCGCGTAATGACCAGTGTAAAAATCGCTCCAGCTATCGCTGGAATAACGAACGCAAAGCCATTCAGTAATAAGGAGGCTGAAACAATCACGAAAAGTGAAAATAGTTTAACAATTTCCGCAGATGGTGCCGCTTCGCAAAACGCGATATCCCTTTTCTCCTCTGCTATAGCTGTTATACCGGCCGCCGCTGCTTTCACTGCGTTCAACTGGCAAGTAAAATGCTGAAATTGCGAGAAGACGAGTCACATTGTGCGGAAATGTCAGAAGACAAGCGACATATATTGTTATCGATAAAACTATTTTATGCGGTAAACTAGCGTTACTGTTTGAACTTGCCCGTTGTGCTCAGGAAATACAGAAGAGAGTCGATAGGATGGCGACTCGGAATATTAAGGAACTAGAAAGGTTTCAATGGTCAAAAGTTGGGCAAAATTCGAATGACGATTGTGGGCAAACAAATAGAGATGCACAAATTTTTTTGCAAGTTTTTTATGCATTCTTAATAAACATTCTTAAAAAATGAAACGTTGGAATTTTTAAACATATTAATACTTAAGAAAGATATTTATATCTGAAGGCAACCGCGCGACTTGCACACTGCTATTTTCTTGCTGCGATTCCGGGTGAACGAATTCGAATTTTGATGTTTTTGGCATCATTTTGTTCGTAAGATCTTTTTCTATAAATTGAACTTAAATATTGTAAGAAATCATCAAAATTAGAACAATAACAGCCAAAAAACCAAAAACTTTAAAAAATTCAGTTATTTATTGTTAAAGATATCAAATATTTAATTTTTTTTGCAAACATTGGTTCAGTTTATGTAATCTTTATCTTTAATTAAAAAAAATGAACTCGATATCTTCAGCCGTTCTTGAATTATCGCGAAACTAAAACGGAAAATGCTGTTTTGAGAAAAACACGGTTAAAGTTTGAGATCAAGATTATGGCTAAAATATTGATATTTAAAAATTGATATTGATATATTTATTACATTTTATGTAGTGTCTTATGCATTTTGATTAGTTCTTCATCAGACAAAGCTTCATACACAGATTTTATCGTTTTTTGGACTTCGGGATGTAGTGCAGATTTGTTTATATTTTAGCGCGCCGTTACCGACCGTTTACTTTTACATTTTTGGCTCTTCTGAACTCAATATTGCGAATATCGAAGTTTTTCTTATGCCAAAATATTAAAAAAAAAATTATATTAACTGATTATGTAAAAAAACAAAAATTGATTTTTTCGAAATTTTAAACCTTTCTAATTCCCTTAATGAATTCAACTTTTATTAGCATAATTTTGTTAGCAATGCAACGGGAAATACATTGGATTTGGTTTTCTCGAATACATCTAGGACTTTTGTGTCGGTGGCATCTGATCCACTATTAGATTGTGATAAATATTATGTGGCTTTAAGAACTGTATTGTCCTTATTGATTAAATTAGAACTGTGAAAAAGTCTTGTGCGTAAATCTGTTCATCCTTGATTCTCTAGTCAACTGATTCTCTTATAAAAGCTAAGAAGAAAGTTTACCTTAGATATAAAAGATCTGATTTATTTTTCGATTATCTTGTTTTGACTAATCTTAGATCGCAATGTAAGGCCCCTACAAAAGTCTGGAATAATTATTTACGGAGCACTAAGTCTGCTATTTCTAATAATGTGAACATTTTTTGGAGTTTCATCAATGACATCAATAAAAAAAATTCTTTTCCTTGTATTTTTCAACAATAACTAGAGGACGATTCAATAATAGCTAATTGCTTTGCAGACTATTTTGAATCGATTTACGTTTGACAATAATTCGATTAGTTGCTGATTTAGAATACGAACAAAATTTAAATATTACAAGCATTGACATAAGCATTGGGGAAGTTTTAGCATTTATCAACAAGTTGGATCTCAATTCGAGTTCGGAAAATGTCATCAAACTGATGACATTCCCCCATTGCTTAAATCATGTAGTTATATACTGTTTAGAATACTCTGGTAAATTTTTAGTAAATCTTTTTCTAGTGGCATATTTCATTAGACATGTATTGTAACGATTTTTAAAGAGGGCGGTAGAGCCATGATATCCAATTATCGACTTAGTAGTAAACAGTGCATTATGCTTAAGCTTTTTGAAAACATCATCACGTATAAAATATTACTGTTGCTAAAAAACATTATTATTAATGAGCAACATAATTTTATAGCTGAGAGAACGGTTTCCACAAATCTTCTACTGTATCACGATTGCATTGTTACGGCCTTAGAGGAGTGGCCTCAAGTAGATACGATTTATACTGTCTTCAAAAAAGTTTTTGATCATATGATTTCAAAAGTGTTGATCATATGATTTTGATTGGTAAGTTGCATGCTCTCGGAATTGGTAATTATTTATTTTTAGAGGAGCACCTCAGATCAACGACTTTGACCTTGATATATTGTCAAGGTCATGATCCTGAGTAACAAAAAAAAATTTAGCTGTCGGTCACTCATCATTAAAAAGTTATTAACAATGAAAAAAGTGGCGATTACGATCCGTTTAAAAATTATAAAGTATTAATATAAGCATGAACAGAAACATAAATTTTAATTTTAAATCAGAAATAGATTTGAATTAGGTTATATTTTCCGTAAAGTAGAGCCCTCGTAGCCCTTCCCTCGGGGGAAGGACGGAACATACTGCTTTCACGCATATACTTTTTAATGCGAAGTGAGGTTCCACATAGGTTTACAACTTTCCACACAAGGCGAGGTTCAACGCAAACTCTATGTCACAGTATATTCAGTAGCAATTCTCCCGATTTTTTATTGGCCAAAATTTTTTGTTGAAGTGCGCATGCGCGAAATAAATAAGTTGCCCAGTAGCGCTATCCGAACTTTTCTCTCACTCTTCCTTGTTTTGTAATCTAACTTTTTTTCTCTAACTCATTGCTACATTAGAAGAATATAATTTAATAAGATTTATGTAAAAATATAGATTATTAATAATATGATGTACGTTAAAAAATGGAAAAAATAAATAAAAAATATAAATATTAATTAAATATTAATATTAAATATTAATTATGTTATATATAGCATATATATTAAACATAATATTAAAACAAAATATTAAAAGAAAACAAAATATAATGCATAAAATATTAATTATATATATGAGTTCAAGAAAAAATTACAAATTATATTATTAAACATTTATTTGAAATATACATAACATATATATTAATGTACATTTTACCTAAAATGTATAGTTATATTATTATTTTAATAAATGTTTAATAATATACTAATTTGTAATGTTTTCTTGAGTTCAATATGTAATTAATATTTTCTGCATTATAATTTGCTTTCTTTTGACTTTGTATATATA
>JBCEZY010000021.1:267240-290471 GCA_039654445.1 Cataglyphis savignyi | reverse complement strand
ATATATATGTAATATAAATATATGTTAATATTTTTTTAATTAATTATAATATTTTATATTTTTTGTTTTATTCTATTTTTTACATATATTACGTTATATATACATTACTTTATAACATACATGTTATGTTATTAATAACTTATATTTCTATATAATTCTTCTATTAATAAATTATATTATTCTGATGTAAGCAAATAGAGATAAATTAGAAAGAGATAACAAAACAAGAAAAAGAGAAAAGTTTAGATGGCATTACTGGTCAACTTATTTATTTCGCGCATGCGAAAAGCCGTGAATTACAGATTTATAGTCTATAATTCTGCGGCGTAAATAAAAAAAAAATCGTTGAGACTATTCTTGAACTTCCTAGTTCTTAATCAGCTAACAGTCTCAAAATTATCTGCGCTTTTTCAAAGGACATAACACCGCAATCAAAAATATAAGGAACAAGGTACAGATATTAAAGATCAGGACTGACTTGACTTTTGTTAAAGTAACTTTCTTCTCAATTTTCTAAATTATGTGATGTGTATGTAGTTTGTACAAGTGTACATAGTTTGTACAAGTGTACATAGTTTGTACAAGTTATGTACATACCAAAACTGTATGTACATAATTTGTAATAAAAATGGTCAAATATAATCATATTCCATGTCCTTATTATAACATCATTTGTTAATCATTGTTATGTCAAATTTACCTTTAGAACGATATAAAAATGACAGTTCTAAATCATAAACCGATCTCACATTTATAACGATAAATTGACGATATTTCTGGAATATAAGATTATGTATATATGACAGTTGCTCTTTATATAATGCTCATGTTTAAAATTCAAACAAGATAGACTCATCGTGCATCACATAGCGGTAAATAAAGAACTAACAGCTGAATATTATTTTTTTTGTAAAATTTTGAAATAGAGTGCATAGTAATATTTTTTATGAAATATAAAATAAATATTAAATAAATAAATAATAAAATATAATAATATATTAAATAAATAATAATTTTGGATATATAAAAACATCAAATTTAATTATTAATATTAAATAATATTTCATAATTTTGTAATATTTTTGTTGAATATGATACCTTGTTGACTTATGCTTAAAAGAAACTCCTTAGAGTTTTGCACTCCTATATCCTTCTCATTTTTTTGTTCTGTTCTATTCATCAAGTCACGTTACGATGTGTAAAAATTATTCTCTCTGTACTCACGTTTTTTCAGTCTTATTCTTATTCTTTTCTCGTCACATTCTTATTCTTGATTCATTTATATTGAGTAATTATATGTTACGTCCAGCGGACTCCACAATTCTTTTCTTTCATCATGAATAGAGATTAGAAAGAGATTAGAAGTATCTTGAATAGAGATTAGAAGTATCTTAAGAACGCACTATATCTAAAAATAAACAGTGAGACACTGCGACAGCTGAGCGCTCACGCACGCATGCCAAGCACGCGGCTCATTGCGTCCAGCTAAAAATCAGCGCTAAATTGCCAGACTTCATTTAATAATAACTCTTTTATTAAGCGTTATCGAAAAATGGTACAGGACTTTTCTTCTCAGTTTTATTTGCTCTATCTGCACACAATAGGTGATGCGATTGACGCCGAACATCCTGTATACATATTATAAGAATATATATAAATATCTTCCTTTTTCTTGCTCCTTCTAGATCTAAAATCCTTTCGCTTAATCAAATGAAGAAAAATCTCCAAGAATTGTTTTTCAAATTAAAGATTTCTCGCGATTTTTACATTATTATTTATTATTACTGTTTCTTTAATGGAAAAACCAAAACGATCTTTGCGAGCGGCTATCGAATGTTCGCGGAATCGTTGAAATAGGCAGTTACGGAAAGAATTGGGTCGGGCTCAAGCGGGAGCTATTAATATTACTGTTAAAAGCGTAGAAAAAACTAATATTACTGTTAAGAGCATAGAAAAAACTAATATTAACATAAGAGTGGCACACAATACACGCACACCAGACAGTTCTCTATATGTTCCAGATAGGGAAGCCAGAATCAGATCCCGGCAGATCGCGGCTCACGGCTCGCAATGCGCACACAAGCACAAACAGCATGTGCGGCCTGCGCTTAGGCTAGTTTCGGAAAATAGAGAAGAACAGATGCTACGCTTTCTGTCTCCTTCTCGTTTTCATCAAGCTCATAACTGAAGGGCGACGAGGAGCATGAGCTGATGAGTGCCTAATTTATTACGTACGACAGCATTAAACAGCTTTTCCGATTCGCGGACTTTTTATTATATATATAATATTTTTTTACTATATTAAATTATTATTATCATATATATTAAATTTTATTATCATATGATAAAAGATATATTTATGTGTAAGGATTTGAAGATTGTTTAATTATTTTATGTTACTTTAATAATTACTTTATTAATTAATTACACAAATATGTGTATTAAATTATAAATAAAATGAAAACCAATGGTGAGTGAACTTCCATACCATCCATGAGGTTCCACTAATGGCGCGTTAGGTGGACCTTTGCCTAGAGCCCTATTATACATTTTATTTATATATTTTATAGATATATATTTTACATATCTATATTTTAGGTTTTTTACGAACATAATGTCTATTGCAGAGCTGATAATTTTTAAACGCGATCTTTATAAATATATACTGTCTTTTGTCTTTTGCATAATGTCTATTACAGACATGATAATTTTTAAATACGATCTTTACAAATATATATTGTCTTTTGCAGACATAATGTTTATTACAGACTATTACATTATAATTTATTACACTTAAAGAAAATAAGTAAATTATTTTTGTTATATTATATGAATAAAATACAAGTTATCATTTTTTGAATATTATTATTGCATATCATTGGATGTTGAAGGACCAGCAATATTAAAAATATCTGCATCATATTGTATAATTTGAGACTGCTTTTCTGTTTTTTAGAAGTATTATATAATATATCCGATGACATGAGAGATAAACGTTTCCATCAATCTCCATGTCTAAAATAGTTTCTTTTCTTGTTTTCAATGCTGATTTCAAAACACAAATAGCATTTATAGAAGAAGACAAAAATTTATTTCGTTTTTTTTTGTTTTTACATCTGTTAAAATAAAAAACATTCTTTCTGGATCAGCATTTGAATTTGAGAGTGATGTAACAGCATTTAAGACATTTGAGATTGGGATATTTATCACTATTAGTGGAGTAATGGTTTTATAAAATTTGTTTCCACATATCATCAAAACTTAATTTTAATAGCTTTTCTTTTTCTATTATTGTAAAATCTAAATGTAAAGTTAGTCATTCTTTCTTCAAACTGTTTTCGTCAAAACTGTCAAGAATTTCAGCAATAAAAGAAACATCATTAAATAATGTTTCTCTATCAATATTTAATAATACTAGGTTACATTCAAAAATTTTTAATTTTGATAAAAATTTATCATTAATTGATAATCTTTTTTTAATTTCCTCAGCAGCAGTTACATAAAATTGCAAACAATTTTTTCGAATATTCGCAATTATTTCTGCATGCCCTTTCTTCAATAATTCATTGAGATATTCTTCACATTCGGATCCTAAAAAACTTCTAACGATTTTTCTCATTTTCATCAAATTTAATGTTATTGCATAAATTATTCAAATGCTCTCACTTTAAAAAGTATTTACAAACTGTGTTAAAAGTTCTACTGACTTGTAATAAATGTATTCTAGTTTTCACTGCTTAGAAAAATGCATTAAATGAATTTAAAAAATTTAAAATATGCTGTAAAAATAAGAAATAAGGTTTTATATCTAGATTTTGCATTATTGTATTAGACAATTTTAAAATTTTTAGGTTTGTTTCCTGAAAACATTCACAGAACTCTTGATAAATTGCCGAACGTTTCGGGCTACTGTTTATAAAAATTACGATTTTTTTTTTAAATTCTTGATCCAGTATTTTAACACATGCAGCATGCGCAACTAATACTTAAATTTTTACAAAATTCTTCCATATTTCAGTTTTATATGGAGACGAGCGAACGACGGACTTTGTGTCTATTTGTAAACACAAGCAGAAATCTGACGAAAAGAAACATAGTCGATTACCTCTATAATAAAATAATTAATTTTATGAATTTTTCAAAATCCATATCCAAGTTCCCTTTTAAAGAATATATTGATTACACAATTCCAGACAAAAATCCGCGAACCTTGTTCACAAGAGATATAACATTTATAAAATATATATCTGTAAAATATATAAATAAAATGTAGTATAAGTATAGGGCTCTAAGCGAAGGTCCACGTAAAACCTCACGCGTCATTAGTGGAACCTCAGGGAAGGTATGGATGTCCATTCACCATTAGTTTTCATATTATTTATAATTTAATATACATATTTGTGCAATTAATTAATAAAGTAATTATTAAAATAACATAAAATAATTAAAAAATCTTTTTTAAATCTTTACACAAATATATCTTTTATCATATGATAATAAAATTTAATATATATGATAATAATAATTTAATATAGTAAAATATANNNNTATATATATAATAAAAAGTCCGCGAGTCGAAAAAGCATTTAATGCTGTCGTACGTAATAAACTAGGTACTTATCGGTTCACGCTCATCATCGCCTGTCACCTTCAGTTATCAGCTTGATAAAAGCGAGAAGGAGATAGAAAGCGTAGCATCTGTTCTTCTCTATTCTCCGAAACTAGCCGAAGCGCAGGCTGTACATGTACGCGGTTTGTGTTTGTGTGCGCGTCGCGAACCGTAAGCAGCGGGATCTGACATCCATATTAGATCACACTGTGATATCTAATATGTATATTACCATCTTCAATTTTACTAACAGTATTTTACAAGTGTTATATAATTTTTATGTGGATTAAAACTTAAATAAGATAGCGTATGATAAAGCATAGTAGTAAGTAAATAAACTTCATGTAGCCAAAAAAATGTAATCTTTTTGCTTTATTAGAAAAATAATCATAAAAAGATAATAAAATGATATATCTTTTTTAAGATATTTTTTCAGCAAAGTGAAAAAATGTATTATATACATCTTTTAGACATCTATTTTGACAAATGGATAAAAATCTAAAAAAGATATCATTTCATCATGTTTCAGTTTTTTGCTGTCTGAATAATTATATATTTAAAATTTTAATGCATTTTAATGACAAACTATTGTGATTTTGATATATAAGAATTACATTCATAAATGCTGTTCATGATTTAAAATTTATATGTATTTTTCAATTATACAGAGTATCTCACATAAAGTGTTGCAAACCAATAATTCTAAAAATATTTATCGAATCATAAAATTATTTATGAAAAAGTTTCATGTATTTGAGGTGTTTTTTCTAATTATGTAAACATAAAATCGCCTTCACATGTCCTTCAATAAAGACGAGAGCTTAATAATTTCAAATGACATTGTCTATATAAAATGTACATAATTGGATTCTACGAGAAAAACAAGGAATACATTTCCGAAAACGATAAACCTCCGATTGCGCTGAATTTTAACCAAAGCTTGTCTTTGACTTGCATATAAAGCATCTTAAGAATTTTTTGCCGACGAGGCTCCATTTGTTCCCTATGCCCCCTTAAAATTTCAAACATTTTTGCTGTATATCTTCAAAAAATGATTTTAGAAAAAAACGTTTCAAACAAAAAAATGAAGCTATTAAAAAAATTGAACAAAAAAGGGTACATGTTTTACATAAATCCATTATTTTAGGAATTACGCGATAAAATCATAATTTTACGCCATCGTGTTAATACACACTGCTTCCACGCGTATCCTTTTTAATGTGAAGTGAGGATCCACATGGGCTTATAAGTTTTTATGCAAAACGAGGTTCAATCCAAACCAATGTGTCTAATTTTAATGGTAGTGAAGCCCCACCCTTGCCGTAGGAGAAGCGGAACATTTCCACGCATGTTTTAATGCGAAGTGAGATTCCACATGAGTTTACAAGAAGAAATTGATTTGGAAATCTACAACTGAAGAAAATCTATTAATATATATTTGTGAAAACAAAATGTTATACCGTTAAATATTATGTCGTTTATCATTAATATTATATCATTAAAATTAGTATTATATCGTTGGTCATATTTGACTTTGTATTTTAAACATATTTACAAATAGCACTTATTTATTGACGATCGCGAGGTTAAAATGAAACCGTAACGATAAACAAGACACGGATCTTTTGAAATAATAACCGATACACGATTATATGTGACTTTGTAACTAAAAATCGAAGTTTCGAGAGACGGTTTGCGAAAATACAAATAAGTCTAACGAGCCCGAGAGGAGGGCAATTCTCCTTCATTCGCCGAGAAATTGACATAACTTTCGTTGTATTGCTTTTATTTATTGAAATAAAGACTTTATTATATTCGATATTCATATTAAAATCTATCTTCATACATATTTATCTACGAATCAGATCTGATACTTGTATTAACATAGCGTTAAAATTATTATTTTATCATGTAACTTTTAAAATAATAAGTTTATGTGAAAAATGTATATAACTTTATTTATAGAGTTTTTTAAGGGCTTTATTTTTAATCTACAACTTTTTTCGGTAAACCTGAATAAAAGGAGACCCTCCTCGTACGACTTTGATCTTGACATAATGTTATCAAAGTCATGACTCTGAACAACATACAAAAGGTTTTAGCCGTCGGTCATTATTAATTAAAAAGTTAACAAAAAAGGTATGAAAAATATAGCAGTTATTTTGAGTATTGAGAGGCATAAACAATATATATGTGAAAATAATATATGTATGAACGAAGAAAATCATTAGTAGTGAATCGTTGATATATTGAACAGTTTTGTTAAAGCAGAAAATAATTGATTGATTTAATAAAATTGCGCACATTTTCGCATGATGCGCGCGCGCCCACACACATACACACACATACGCACGCACACGTACGCGCCGTGCACTCGCACACGCACGCACACGCACACGCACACGCACACGCACACGCACACGCACACGCACACGCACACGCACACGCACACGCACACGCACGGGAGGGAGGGTAAGAGAGGCCTTTGGCCCTCCCTTCCGCACCTACCCTGCCGCTAGGATCCACTCGCAGATTGGATTTCGCTTTACAACTTACAAAGTACATGCTACATTGATGACAGACTGAAGCATCTGAAGCAGACTAAGCAATGAAAATGTATAAATATGAAATATATTGAAGGTGATTCTTATAATAATAATTCTGCAATAATAATTTTGCTTATATATAAAGCGCTTGCTTGTAAAGCATAAGTAAGCGGTATTATTATAGCTGTTCACATGCGATTCTATCTATACGGTGTCACAAATGTAAATTGTATTTTTAATACTTATTTTGTTAATAACTTTTTAACGGATCGTGACCGCCACTTATCTCAAAATTAAGGAAATCAGGACGATGACTTCGACAACATATGTCAAAATCAAAGTCGAGGGGGGTCCCCTTTTATGCAGGTTTACCAAAATAGCTGCTATATTTTACATACCTTTTTTGTTAATAATTTTTTAATTAATAATGACCAACGGCTAAAACCTTTTGTATGTTGTTCAGGGTCATGACCTTAATAACATATGTCAAAATCAAAGTCATACAAGGAGGGTCCCCTTTTATGCAAGTTTACCCTTTTTTCTCTAAAATCAATATTTTCGGAGATATACAGTAAAAAATGTTTGGAACTTTGAGGGAGCATAAGGAGCAAACGGGGCTTTATCGACAAAAAAACCTTCAAGACTTTATTCAAATCAAGGACAAGCTTTAGTTAAAATTTCAGTTTAATCAAAGGTTTATAGTTTTTGAAATTTTATTCAAAACAAGTAAATTTCATCTGAAACTATGTGAAAAATACTTCTATCAAAAGATATAAGCATTTAGACTTTAAAGAGTCAGTAACATCACATATATTTCAAAGACGTCTAGAAGATCCAGAGAATGTCACATCCGAATGCACCGTTTGTGTATTCAAATTAATAAAAAAATCATAAATAAAATGAAAGATTTTATAGTTATTTTGTTTTTTACTTTGTTAATGTTCGAATTATCTTTTCTCATCTAAATACTTATTGAAGTTATGAAGTTACCTCCTGCAGCCTTGCAGGGGGAGCGAGGGCGATTTATGTTAGTGTAGTTAATGAGACCTTTCAAATATATTTTCTCATGAACAACTTTTTGATTCGACAAATATTTTTAGAATTATTGCTTGTAACACTTTACATCGGATATTTCATTTGAAGATGCAATTTACACAAAATGTTTCAAGTCTTATGAGACAAACTTTATGGAATAATGGTCTTACCAAAAATATCAATTTTTATCGAAGAACCTGTATCTTTCAACGCATTCTTAAATAGTTATATACATCGTCAATCCGAAAAAAGAGACTGATTTTCTGTATGTCGTATAGGTGTTGCTATTTGTTTAACTACTATGAAACCTTAATGTTATGGAATCTTAATGTTATTTCTCAGAAGTACGCCTATTTTTTCGTAAATTGTTAATAGAATGATTGATGAACAGTTTGAATTATAATAGATTAAGATGTAATCAAAATTTGTTACTTTTTTATCGAATCAACGAAATAACAAACAATAATTAATCATTCCAAACTTGGCAAAACTTTTACAGAAACATTTAAAATTATGAAAAGTATTTATAGTGATTCGTGCAAAGATGTTTATGTGATATGAACATTTCATGAAGGCCGAAAGTCATTGAGAGACGATGAGAGACAATGACCTGGAGTCCCCGTCACAAGTTAAACGACGCGATTGAAACGATTGGCAAACTTCTCTTTACTAACCATCGTGTCTCGTGCAAAATGATCGCAGATGAGATTTACATTAATACAACAATAGTACAGAGATTTTTCGATGATTGGTGAAAAAAAGGTTATGAATCGTTTCGATGTTAACATCGTTTAAACTTGTGACAGAACGCCCTGGTTTCTTAGCATCTCCAAGCGGTTCTCAGTCTTCACAAAATTGTTATCATTTAAACATCTTTGTACCGATTTGAACACGAATCGCTGTACATAATTTTTTCACTTTACATAATTTTAAATGTTTTTGTAGGCGTTTTACCAAGTTTAATTGCATGAAATTTAATTACTGCTTATTGTTCTATTGACACGATAAAAAATGTAACTAACTGAGAGACTTCAAATCGGCTACTTGAATGATTTAAAAAAAATTGGCGCATTTCTGAAAAATGATAAAGGTTTCTAAAACTAAAAGATTCCATAACAGTCAAACAAATAGCGGCATCTATATGACATACAAAAAATCAGTTTCCTTTTTTCCGAACTGGCAGTGTATGTTCCTGTTTGGATCGCCTGATATAGGTAACCAATCATGCAACAGCATTGCACGTGACAAAGTTTGCATCTTTTGATTTTATTCTCACTTTAAAGTTCCTGAGTAATCACTGCGGCCATATTGGAATCATGATTTTTGTTGTGTAAAAAAAAATCGTGCATATATAGACATAAATGAAAGAAAGAGGACTAAAACGCAAGCAACGTGGACACACCATGTCGAGCCGCGGTCTCCTCTTTTTTATCTGGACAGCTTTGTCGCATCCGCGGATGGCCGGATCTAAAGCCCATCAATAAGGTGATTTTCGGTTTCTCAAAGCGTTCGTGGGTTGTCACGATCGGCAGGCCTCAGTCTGCCTGTTTGTTCTAAGCAATCAACAAGCATTGTCCCTGTGCAATATTTTTAAAATAATCAGACGATTTTGAGATGTTGTCGCGATCTGAATTATCTCGAGGCGTTATTGCGATCCAGAGACGATTCTGTAAGGCATTGTAGCGATCCGAGTTATCTCGAGGCGTTATCGCGATTCAGAGATGATTTCGAGATATTGGAATATCAAGTGAAATTTATGTGAAATTATGAACATTTAATAAACTAAAACCATAGAGTAAATATGAATAGTGTTGAGTCTGACTACAGAATAACGTCAGAAGTGAGAATGACACGTTGAGAATTCTTACGTGCTACTTTTAAATGAAAAGATTTTTTGATGAAACAACAAAATAACAATTTTATAAATGTGCTAAAGCAATTTGTAGTGTTGTCTTATCAAAATATTTTTTTATTTAAAAATGGTACGCAAAAATTTTTAAAGTGTTATTATCGCCTCTATTATAATTCCAATATGGTTACGGTGACTACTCAAAAGCTTTAAGATTTCTTTAAAGAAAGTGGACTCTATCATTATCAAATATTACGCAATAATGTCACGTGATCACGGATTGTTTTCTTCACAGATGGTTCGAATAAAGACATGTAGTTTCTTAAAGATATATCGAAAGATATGGATTTCTTGGTAAAAATTGATTCTTCTGGTGAAAGATACCATCCCTTGTTTGTTTCATGGATTCTGAAATATTCTGTACAATTTCAAAACTTGCATTTTTTTCTGGAAACAAATATCAACTTAAGTTTTTATAGTTCTATTTTATTTTTATAAAGTTTTTATATATTTTCTGTGCATTATTATATAAAATAATAAAACATTAATACATAATAATAGAAATTAATAATTAATCTCACCCCATTTTTATCACATAGCTTGATTGTATTGAAAGATCCAACAGCAAAATAGTTACCCGAGGAACACCAGCTAATTGCTGTTACAGGATAATCACCAATACCACTGCTGTATAATAACTGATTATTATTGGCGTCCCATACCTAAAAAATATTGTTAAAAAATATTGTTATATGTTTTTAAAACATAGAATACTATTATATGTACAGGATATTTCCTAATAAGTGTGAAATATTACAAGCGTGGATCCAAGATACAAAAATAAAAAAAAATAGTTCATATAAACATATATAATGTTCGATATGATTTTGTTTCTGAATTTCAATCTTTTTTATTTTCTAACAAAGTTAAGACAGTATACTTGATTATCAGTTTGTTGTTTATCTGCCAGTTATCTAAGATCTGAAAGATTTGAGATCTTGCTAATCTATAAATATAAATACGTGGTATTTATATCATGATGCGGTTCATATTTTGTGCTCAGTGAAAGTAAAGTATTCGTATCATATGTTAACGTTATTAACGCAATAGTCTACATTTAAAATAAAAATTATAGCTTAGTGAAACAATAAAATAGCAAACGTGCATTTTATATATGAATTTTTTGATAATAATGCAGTCAGAATTAGATTTTCGTCTTTCCATATTTTGCGTCAATAAGAGATTTCGATTCGAAATCTACATTCTTGCGTATAGCGAGACTTGGTTCATTGTGATACTTCTATTTAACTGAATTTTTATCTGAAAACCTAAAAAATTTTAGTTCTCCAATAATAATTTGAACTTCTTTACTTTAATGTACGAAGCAAGTTGTTAGCGATTTCATTTTGTTAGCGATTTCATTTTGTCCTTTACCGCAATTAGTCGATCATCCACATAAATTGCCAGTATGATTGCTGCATCTCCTCCTCCTGTGAAGATATATGGATCGGCTTGAGATGATTTTAAATCATGATAATCAAAAAACTTAGTGAGACGTTCCAGCAACATAATGCTTATTTTAAATCGTAGAGACTCTTTTAGTTTGCAGATACGTTAGATCCGCCCTCATACCCCTCTGGCTGTTTCATGTAGACAGTTTCCACAAGTTTTCCGTTAAGAAATTTGATCTTAAAATCAAATTGTTTTAACGTTAGATTCTTCATAACTGTTAAAGCAAGAATTATCCTTTTAGATTCGTATCTTACTATCGGATTGAAGGTTTCATATAATTAATACCATACTTTTGTGTGTAGCCCTTCGCTACCAATCTTGCCTTATATTTATCTATACTGCCATTTTTCTTTTATTTTGTAAATCCATCGGTTTTTAATTATTTTTTCATTAACTGGTAAATCAGTGAGGATCCAAGTTTGATTTTCTTCCAACGAATGGATTTTTTCATTTATTGCTTTTTTCCATTCACCGGCATTCTGTCCAGATGTAGCTTCATCATATATCCTTGGATCCATTCTTATAGCAAATAATAAACTATCTGGGTCCATTGTATCTTGACGGACGTTTCAAATTGTCAATGTTTTTTTAATTTTCGCAAAGATTCTGGTTGCTGAATTTCTTCAATTTCCTCTTCTTGACCATCTTCATGACCCTCATTGCTCTGTCCTCTTCCTCAGATTAAATTTCCAGTGCTTCAACTGCATGCCCTCCCCTAATTATCTCCTTCTTGATCTATTTCATCCTCTGAGTTCTCTAAAATATCTATGTTGTTCTAACTCGATTTCTTCTTCTGTTTCAGATGATTGTATTACTTTATCAACACACACATTTGATTTTCTTTTATGGAAGATTACGTCCCTCGCATACTCAACTTTATTTGTTTCAGGATACCTGATTCTAAAGCCTTTGACATTTTCGTATCCATCAAAAATTCCTATCCTAGCTTTGAAATTCAATTTCTTTTGTGGTGCACTCCTGGTATGTGCACGTATGCCTTAGCTTCAAAAACAATTAGTTTGTTGAAATTTTGTTTTTTATTGTACCACATCTCAAAAGGTGTTCTTCCTACATTGATCCATTCTGTGCGATTAATTACATAAATTGCCATATTTACTGCTCCTGCCCACAATTTTTTAGGAAGATTTCTCTCATGTAGTATTCTTCTAACCGCATCCATTACAGTCCGGTTTTTATGATCCGCTGAACCATTTTGTTCCGATGCCTAGGCCACATTACGTTGGTCTTATTCCATATTTTGACATTTTTAATATATCTGTTTACAAATTCAAGTCCATATTCTTAAGATCTTTATTTTTATTTCTGCATGTGATATCTTTTTTATAAAATTTTTCAGACATTCGTATACGCCATCCTTGTAAGTAACAAAATATGCTGTAACAAACTTTGAATAATCATCCTTGAATAATAGCATATATGAACCATTTATAGAAGGCTCCTGCATCTATCCACACAAATCCACATGAATAATCTCTCCTGGTTTTGTTGTCCTCTCATTCCTTTTGTTGCGCCTCACAGGGAGACACTGGATTTAAGGGATTAATCACTAAGGCTTGGAAGCCGAGAACCAGGTTTGGGCCAATTAATTGTGGAGTGTTATTTCCTTTTGAATAAAAATTTTATTTTTATTTCTTAATTTTGAGTCGCTTCTTGCCTTTCGTCCTCCTTCACAGCTGTGCGTATCTCAGTATAGAGTTACGTTGGCGCGCGCCTGATATTTCGGTTATCGTCGCGAGATCAACTGTTGCGTCTTACTGTATAATACTCTACTTTGCGATAAGACTAACGACTAACGACTGCTCGATTTAGATCGCTATTAACGACTGCCCGATATAAATTAATAATAATAACTGCCCGCCGTGCTACCTTTTATTGCTTCCTATTTGATTGATTTTTGGAAGGGACCATATATGGTTGTGTCGCTCGTTTTGACTCGTTAGGCCAAAATGCAAGCTAAGATCGTTCGATCGAAATTTCTTGCATTTCCTTGCATGCTCGTTTCTTTTCACAATCGCTTAGCCTCGGCGTGTGGCTCGCTTCGTCAGTGTTTGGCGTTGGTAACATTATACACCTTTCGCGATAATTCGCTAAGTCGGAAGGCATATTAAAAAACAATTTCTTTAAAATATTTAATATTAGAAATAGAAATAATAATCCGGTTATAGCTATTTGGGCTATAACATCTTCTCCCCGTGAGAAAAAGAAAAGGGGGATACTACGTTTTTCTTATAATTAGTTATACCCTTTCTTATTCTAATGATTACAATCGTTTCCCGTTTATAATATTTGATATAATTGTTTCTTATTATCTAAAATCGCGTGCTTAGACTACGTTTAATATCGGTCTTGGAAGTCCATAAGATATACATAGTTCTTCCTCGCATATCCTTATCAATGATTGCTTTATTTTTTATTTTTATTTTTTATAATTGTGTATATTACAATCGCTATTATAATTATTATTATTGGAACCCTCGTTACCATTGGATAGACAAATTGTTTTTGAACAAAGAAATTTTGTTCGTTATCTTATACATTATTGTTTAGTTTTTCTAATTCAGTTTTTAATTTTATTAATTCTGCTCGATGTAATGTCACGTCTTTTAAAGTGTTGTTGTCGTGTGTCTTATTTTCATCTTGTAGGAGCGTAATATTTAACTCTGGTAAATAGGTTTCTATATTTACTTCGTATATCGGTTTTTGTCGATTGTATCGTCACGTCTGGCGTTGTCAGTTTACATTTTTCTTTTAGTAAAATTTTTGCTGTATTTTTAATAATTCTTTTGTGTTCGGTTTGCTTATCGCATTGTATATTTATTTGCTGATCGGCGTTAGTTATGTATAGCCAAGTGTGTAGTTATTGTAGTCTGGTCCAAATCGTGTTTTTTTAATTTATTATTTTTGTTTTACAATTGTTGTGATTGTGTATATAATTATATTTCGCGTGTACGACGCATTTCGACTTGTGCGATATATCGGTACCGCATTTTCGCATGTATACTTAGTGTCTATTTTTATACAATTTTTTAAATCGTTTTCTGTTATTCTAAGATAAGTTAGTTTTTTCTTATCTACGGCAATTATGTTATTATTTATTTGTGTTACAATGGGCGCGTTCAGTAGACACAATTGTTAAGTGATTGTTTGCTGAACGCACTCCGCTCAATTACCACTACTCAACTGCTTAAGAAGCAGACGCCATTTTTTCCATCTAATTTTTGCTCTGCTACTTAAGCGCAACATATTGTAAAATAATATGGCGGCACACAGCTTAACCATAATTTGAACTGAAAAATAAGACTATGTTAATAAAAACAATGCAAGGTCACGTGACATGCTATGCAATTTTGAAAAAGTCCATTTAACAAACACGTCTGTATCAATAAATGCACTGATCACTCACTCCAATCGCTTTGCAACTGTTGGGAGCTGCTGAACGCGCCCAATAAATGTATTATTATATATAGATACGGGAAATGTAATTAAATTTATAATGTCGTAACTGGTTGTGTGATTAACGGAAATTGTAGTATAGTATAAATATTTCTTTTATCGTAAAACGCTTATTGTGGTGTTTTTCTATTGTTAGCCAATCTTTGACGTGTATTTTAAAGAGGAAGTACAGTTTCTTGTTGCAATTGTTGCGTCGCTTCCTTTAGATTTGTAATAATTGCTTCTATTGGCATTAATTTCGGATTCATTGCTTCTTTTCGTGTGACATATGTTAGATATTCGATTATATTTTCCGCGTCGCGTATAAGTTTTGTAATAACTGCGGTAATTATTATGAAATGTTTGTTTATTTCGGAGCGTTCAATATATATCGTTACTCATTGTTGTAGTTTTTCGTACCAATCTATTATATCTTTTACTTTTTCAATGTGTGCTATAGTACTATTTAATATTTTTATTTGGTTTTTGACTATGTGTTATATTATTTGTTGCCTATTTTCTAATAAATCTAATTGTTCATTAATGCTGATAATAATCATTTTTCGTTATTCGTGTCCATCGTTCCGAATAATAATTTTGCTATCGAGCCTATTCCGTCTACCATTCCTTTACATCGGTTAGTCGGTGGTCTAAATCGTTTGAATTTGTGTCATTATATTTTTAAGATATTTGGCTTCCCTTTTCGTTATTATATCGAGTGTATTACATGCATCCCGATAGTAATGGTTTTGTAGTTTTATGGTGTCGCACATTTATTAGGTCTGTTGTAAATAGTTTGATATTTGTTCATATTCATTGTTTAATGTAGTTAGGTCCAATTTAATTACTAACTTTCATGTTAGTAGGAATAATAGTTCTAACCCAGTTTCTCTGAGGGGGTGCAGGTCGAGAGGAAGTCGCGCGAGGAACTTGTTGGCGCGGGGGAGTATGATGTCGCGCGGGCAAAAGATGCTTATCACGGGCAGGGGACGCTTATAGCGGGAGCGGACATATTTCAAAGACGAATGCCGATGTCCGGCTGCTATATTTATTGTAAACAAATAGCATCTATTACGTGCGGTATGAAGGGAACTATTTCTAAGAAAAGCCAAAAGACGCTTATTATGAAAGCGGGACATGTTTAAACCGGTGCATATATACAAAGGCGAGCGCCGATGTCCGGCTGTTTATAAACATTATAAACAAATAGGGTATATTACACGTGCAGTCTGAACGTTGAAAATTTTTTTCTAGGAAGAACCGTTTATCGGCGCAGGTATAAACAAAAAACGAGAAAAGGAAAGAAGACGTAGAAATAATTAATATTTTTGTAATATTAATACAGTTTTTTATTTATAAAAGTGCATATACATGTGTGTGTGTGTGTATGCATGTGTGCGTGCGTGCGTGTGTGCGGTGTGTGTGTGTGTGTGTGTGTGTGTGTGTGTGTGTGTGTATGTGCGTGTGTGTGTGGGGGTGAAATAAAAAGAAAAATAAAAATGACTGCAGGAGCGGTGCCTGCGGAATGACAGGTGGCGTCGACAGAGGAAAGGCCTCTTCTGTAATATAAAAATGTATTAATAATTATATTTTTAGTAATATTATTATAAAATTTAATAAACTTTATTATTGTAAAATTATATAATTATTATAAAATTTAATAAAAATTATAAAATTTAATAAAAAATAAATAAAATTTAATAACTTACATAAATTCAATTAGCCTTTATTATTTGCTGCGTTGCAGCTAAGATTGAATTCTGTTACGCAGAAATTACGTACTCGCCAATCATTAAATGAAAGGTGATGGTATTTAAGGAACAAATTATTTGTAAAGAGGTAATTATATAGATCATCCCTATGACGTTTTTTAAATCGATTTCATGTCCGTGTATCGCCTGCACGATGGAATTCACTGAAGTGTTTCTTGAAAGTGATGGAACACTAGTATATATCCTTAAGAAGCGCTTGCAATTTTTTTGTCTCTTCAAGTGGCGCGATTCGAGCTGTCCGCGATTGCAGATCTCCGATCAATAATCGTGGATTTATTCGCAAATAAATGTTGATGGATCGACTGGACCTTGTCCTTTCAACCAGTCGATACACTCGTCGCAATTGTCCTACCATGTTCAATGTACTAATCTTTATCAGCTTCATTAAGTGTTCCTTCATAAAAAACTGCTTTTTTCATATTATCGGCTATCTCCAATACATGTTGTTCCAATCCTGCAACGTATTCTTCCTGATCTGCAACATAATTATTTACGACACACATAGAACTTTTTAAAATTCACGTTTAAGCTTGTTTATAACTTTTTCAACCAACGGATCTTTATAGACTGCGACATATCAGCGCCGAGAGATCGCTTTGCGCCTCGCCCGTCCATAAGTGACCATTCATATATTATCAAGCGACGCGGTAGCATCGCAACGCCAAGTATATAAGAAAAATACTTTCTAGCTTGTGAAACAGTTTGTGTGATCGTATTTCTCATACCATCATCATTTCTCAAGATTGACTGCACCAATCTTATTCGAACTGGTCGCAATCTAAAGCTTATATCCACATTTTATAATAAAAGTACCGTTAGATTTTTGATTAACGGGTTTAGTTCTTAAATATTTTAATTGAAAGTTTACAAGACCTAAAATTCCGGATAAAGCTATCGTAGCGCCGCGCCTCTGTACATAGGCTCTGTACATAAACTGTTTCACAAGCTAGAAAGTATTTTTCTTATGTACTTGGCGTTGCGACGCTACCTCGTCGCTTGATAATATTTGATTGGTCACTAATGGACGGGCGAGGCGCAAAGCGATCTCTCAGCATTGATATGTCGCAGTCTATAAAAATCCGTTGGTTGAAAAAGTTATAAACAAGCTTAAACGTGAATTTTAAAAAGTTCTATGTGTGTCGTAAATAATTATGTTGCAGATCAGGAAGAATACGTTGCAGGATTGGAAAAACGTGTATTGGAGATAGCCGATAATATGAAAAAAGCAGTTTTTTATGAAGGAACACTAATGAAGCTAAATAAAGATTGGTACATTGAATGGTAGGACAATTGCGACGACTATATCGACTGGTTGAAAGGACAAGCTCCAGTCGATCCATCGACATTTATTTGCGAATAAATCCACGATTATTGATCGGAGACCTGCAATCGCGGACAGCTCGAATCGCGCGACTTGAAGAGACAAGAAGATCGCAAGCGCTTCTTAAGGATATATATTACATCGCTTTCGAGAAACACTTCAGTGAATTCCATCGTGCAGGCGATACACGGATATGAAATCGGTTTAAAAAACGTCATACGAATGATCTACATAATTACCTCTTTACAAATAATTTGTTTCTTAAATATCATCTTGTTTCTTAAATATCACTTTTTATTTAATAATTGGCGAATACGTAATTTCTGCATAACAGAACTCAATCCTAGCTGCAAATAATAAAGGCTAATTGAATTCACGTAAGTTATTAAATTTTATAATAATATTACTAAAAATATTAATTATTAATACATATATTTTTATATTACAGAAGAAGCTCTTCCCCTTTCGAGGCCACCATCATTCCGCAGGCACCGCTGCAGCAGTCATTTTTATTTTTATTTTTATTTCACACACACACGCGCACGCACACACACATACACACACACATGTATATACACACTTTTATAAATAAAAAACTGTATTAATATTACAAAAATATTAATTATTTCTATCTCTCCTTCTTTCCTTTTCTCGTTTTTTTGTTTATACCTGCCCCGATGAACGGTTCTTCCTAGAAAAAAATTCTCAATGTTTAAACTGCACTTGCAATATACGCTATTTTTTTATAAAGCAGCTGGACATCGGCACTCGCCTTTGTATATATGCATCGGTTTAAACATGTCCCACTCCCATGATAAGCATCTCTTCGGCTCTTCCTAGAAAAAATTGCCTTCATATTGCACGTGTAATAGATGCTATTTGTTTACAATAAATATAGCAGCCGGACATCGGCACTCGTCTTTGAAATATGTCCGATCCCGTGATAAGCGTCCCCTGCCCGCGATAAGCATCCTCTACTCGCGCGACGTCACATCCCCCGCGCCAGGAAGTTCCATGCGCTTCCTCTCGACCTGCACTCACTCAGAGGACTTGGATTAGAACCGGCCTATTATTCCTACTCATGTTTCCTTAACAAAATATAGTTCTCCGACTTTTTCAAAGTATAGGCCCGGATTATGTTGGAATTCTTGAATTTCGCACGATGAATTTATTTCATCCTATTCCGTGAGAGCCTTGTATTATCAGCTAATCCAGCTGACGAGTATCCTGTAATATTATATTTTTTTATATTATATTTTGCGATAGTGTCATTATTATCTGTTAGTAGCGCTTCTCCGGGATGGATCTCGTGTGCACTTTTCGACGGGTCGTTGCGTTTTCGTTCAGTCTTTTCGTAGTATCGATTTTATTAAGACAATTAGATTTTTGAGCGAGGAAAAACAAATTTCTTTAAAGTATGGTTTCATATTGTGTGCGTTATTTTTTTGCAAATTTTGGGTGACTCTGAATCAACCATGTATCGGGCTTGCGGAGGTGACCCTTTGGGTGGTCCGTCGCTACTGTTCTCTTTCGAGCGGATCTGTGTGGCTGTGTATCGAAACGCGGAGCCCTACTCACTTCGCGAATATTACTACGAGTGAACATGAAGTGATAGAGGTGGTACCACGCCCGCGATGTGACAAAATATTTTCACGCCTTGCTGCGGAAGCAGAAGTTGGTTGACGCTCAACGGTTTTGTGAAATACGTGCGACGTGTATGCCAGCCGCATTTCCCTCAACTTCTGGTTCGTCAGTTCGCATACGCGTCCGGCAATTCCTGGAGCTGACTCGGGGTGGTGGTTTTCGAACGGGCGCTCTAATTTGGACGTCATCCCTTGGCGTCTCCACCCAAGAAATAAAATCCAAATTAGAGCGTCCGGTCGTACCCGGATCAAGTAAGGTAAGTGGTTTAATTTTCAATAAATTGCTTGAGCTTAATGCGCATCGTTTCCCCCCTCCCTTTTTATTGTATAATTTACGTTTAAATTCTTCTCAATTATTGTATCCGGTCCATAGGGATTCAAGTTTTTTTTAGATCATCCGCGTCGGAGCGTCTCGTTGTACATCAGAATCCTTCTTTAAATTTTATTTTTTTAATATTTTTATCATATTGTTGTTTAGCTTTAATTTTTTCTTCTTTTATATACTTTGTGCGAGCTGTGCTCGTAGCCTTTCTTTTAGTTCTTATGCATAATCATCATAATATAGATCGGTTTTGGCGGTCTTGTCAGTGACGTAGGTAGTTCCGCTTGGTGCTCGACTAATTCGAAAGATGTATCCTGTGGCTGTATGTGACGTTATATTGTATGTGAACTTCGCGAACGGTATCCATTTGTCCCAATCTGTCTGGTCTTCGTTTATATAATGTTGCAAATATTCAGCTAATGTTTTCGTTGCGACCTTTCTAACGCCATTACTTTCTGGATGATAGACGGTTGTTATGTCGCGATGTTCTGTTAAATTCGGGAAAGCTTCTTTTAACTATACGTAATGCGATGCGACGCTTCTTCCGTTTCGAATATCGCGATTAGTTCGTCCGCATGTTTTATTAAATGCGTCGTTATCGCTTTATCGCTTAATCTTAACGGGGTATTTCTCTCCTTGTGTCTTTCACCGCGATCATTCGCCGATTTAGCGAGTTCATACTTGCGCGTAAATCGTTTAATATATCAAGAAAATGCGCGTACTCTACTGTTTCTTCGCGATTCAGTGTATTATCTGCCTCCGCTAGTTTGACTTATCGGATGGATCGCCATATGTTTTCAATCTTGCCGTCTATTGCGCCTTGCGGTATGTTCGCGGGAGTGTAATCTTGCGGGAGTCGTGCTTTGGTCATATTATTTACCTGGTGACTATAAATTTCTTCCGGATCAAATTGATCGCTTTCGTATGAGGTTAAGGAAAATTCGCGTCGTAAAGATAATCTACTCGGAGTCCTACTAATATACGGTCTCGTGCGTTTAGTCTCGCGTTGTTGTCAGTGGATTCAGTCGTATTATTCGAGAATAGGCTTTCGTCGAAATTAAACGGAAATTTGCGTTTGGTGACGACGTTTTCCGGTAACTCAGATTCGCTTTCGCTCGAATATTGCGTTTCTAAATTTCTTCGCGTGCTGTTATTTTCTCGCGGCGATAGACTCAATTTAATTGCTCGTTGTGTCGGTTCGCTAAGTAATCACGATTGGTTTGCTATCGATCGTTTCGGTACGTTCGAATCTTCCGATATTCATGCAATTATAATTAATTTACGGACTTATAGTAATAAGATGACTCGTATGTTCGTTCGCAGACACTGCTCCTACGCTCGGCGGCTGATACCACTGACGGCTCGGAGCTCGTTGTACGAGCTCGTTGATCGTGAGCGATGCATTGTCCATTGAGGTGTCATGGATCTGCGTTGGTCCTTGGATGCTGGCGATCCTACTTGGGTTTCAACTGCTTGGTCGTGTCTCTCCATCAATGTTGCTTCCGCTTGTGTCCGTCAACTTTATTTATTATTTACTGACGTGCCTGTTTTTACTCTTCTCGCTTTGGTTTTTTACAGGTCTTCTCTTCTTTTCTGGCGGTCTTGTGACTATATCCCACCGCTGCCACCAATTGTTGCGCTTCGCATTGGATTTAAGGGATTAATTACTAAAGCTTGGAAGCCGAGGATCAGGTTTGGGCCGATTAATTATAGAGCGTTATTTCCTTTTGAATAAAAACTTTATTTTTATTTCTTAATTTTGAGTCGCTTCTTGCGTTTCGTCCTTCTTCACAGCTGTGCGTATCGTAGTATAGAGTTACGTTGGCGCGCGCCTGATATCTCGGTTACCGTCGCGAGATCAACTGTTGCGTCTTACTGTATAATACTTCACTTTGCGATAAAACTAACGACTACTCGATTTAGATTGCTATTAACGACTGCCCGATAAATTAATAATAATGACTGCCGTGCTACCTTTTATTGCTTCCTATTTGATTGATTTTTGGAGAGGATCCCTTAGCGACATGACATTAATATGACATTATAACCGTTTTTCCTCTTGCTTTTTATCTTTGCGAAAGCTCTTTTTTCTTATTCTAATTTCATCTTGACGCTTCACTGCATCGAGAGCTTCATTTTATGTCTATTCTTTATCTTTGATTCTATTTCTATTAACAGTCTTTCGACCAAATTTCCTAGCTTTCTCTGTTCCATATTTGTGGATACTCATGCTGTAATAAAATAACTGTAGCGTAAGTAAAGTCATTAGTATTTAAACCATAATCATAGAGTCTGAGACGATCTCCTTCAGTGTTTTTAATTTACATGTCAAATCCTCAATTTTTGCTATATGTGTGGACCTGTTATCCGAAAGGTCCTTGGACACTTGAAACCATCGTTGCTGAAGCTTATGCACTACAATTTCCGACTTCTGTTCGTACACGTGATGCAGACTGTCCAACATCTCTTTTGCAGTCTTACAATTCATAATGTGAATTAATTGGCCGTCTTCAATACTAGTGGCGATGACCTTTTGTGCATTTACATCCATCTTAGTTCATTTAGCATGCTCGATAGCGTTTGTCTATCCTGGATCAACGAAATCTCCATCTATAACCGAGAGGTTATACTGAGTCCTCAAAACCTCGGTTTTATTGTTGACATTTCCATGTTGAGCAATTTTGAGCGCCTTTTAGCTTCATAAATAATTTTACAGTATCGTTCTCCATGGCCAATGCCACTCTTGCACGTGACTAGGCACTCTTCTCTGGCCAACTACTCTTTACAACAAAACGTCGACTAATTCATGAAACACTCGTGAAAACTCAAAAATATTAACTTAACGAGCATTCCTAGGCCTATAACCTGTTAAGGATGTAAAAACTGTGTTCTTGGATTATAATATGATTTATTTAAATAGCACGTGCACGCATGCACTTGGCCGGTTTGAGAAGAAGAAGAAAGACCGGAAAACGAAAAATGGAAACATAAAAATGTACTGCATAGTTATGCCACAAGTGTCGCACGAGTATTACCTAGTATAAAATGCTTATACTTTATATTCTAGCGCGGCACAATTCAAATATGACTTTTTTACAGTTTCTCAATGTTAACAATACACTAAAAATAAATATTTATTTCTAACATACTCCATTCATATATTTTCATA
>JBCEZY010000021.1:240781-264107 GCA_039654445.1 Cataglyphis savignyi | reverse complement strand
TATATATATAGGGTATCTGATAATAATCGCTCCATCCGTGTGCAGACAGAGCGGATTAAATCAAGCAGGAAAGTCCTTTATCATTTTTTTGTATAACGCTTAATAAAAGAATTATTATTGAGTAAAGTCTGGTCAATCATAGTTGATCTTTAGCCAGACGACATTGGTGAGCCGCACGCTTGGTAGTGTGCGTAAGCGTTCATCTGTCACAGCGTAGCTCATCGATATGTACTCAGCTAAAGATGGGCGATATTTGATCAAACTTTACTCAATAATAATTCTTTAATTAAGCGTTATCCAAAAAATGGTAAGGGACTTCCTACTTGATTTAATCCTATTTGCACATTACGGGTGGGGCGATTATTATCACGCACCCTGTATATGTGTGTGTGTGTGTATATGGTGTGTGTGCGCGCGCGCTTGCGTGTGTGTGTGTGTGTGTGTGTGTGTGTGTGTGTGTGTGTGTGTGTGTGTGTGTGTGTATCACAGAGTATCCGATAATAATCGTATCACCTCTTGTGTGCAGTGTAAACTAGGCGAAATCTGTTAAGTGTAAAATAATTTAGCATTCTTTTTATTTAAACAGCGCGTCTAGCCGGGGTTTTATTCTTAAGTTTCCGTGACGGCATGTAGAAGACAGCGGTGCGCTTCATAATCAGTCAATCGAGTCACGTTAGATTTTACATGACTCTCTGTAGCCATTAGTTCGAGTGGCAATAAAGTGCTCTATTTTATAAGTTAAGACTTCTTGCCTTTTTAATCCCAAAAGTCATCAGGTTATGGGCCCAGGCCGTTCTTGAGTTCGATGAACAACTAACATTATTGAAAAACATTTATTGTGGAATAAGTCTCGCGTCGGCATTCACATAATATTAATATGACGGATATGGAAAAATATAAAATTCCTCTTTTTGGTTCTAACTTCGGAAACTGGAAATTCAGGATGGAGACTCTGTTGAACGAACTCGATTTATTGGACTTCGTTAGAAATCCGTATTATAGCATGATCGAACTTTCGGAAAGTGACTTGGCTGCAATAAATGCGCAAAAGCAATTAGAACTGAAAAATTTGGAAAAACATTATCGGAAGTGCCGTTCTCAAATAATCTAACGTGTCGTAAATAGTCATCTAGAGTACGTAAAAGACTGTGACAGTGCACATGGAATTTGGACGCTGTTAATAGAGACTTTCGAGCGGAAAAGCATAGCGAATCAATTGCTATTGTGGAAGAAACTTTTACTGATGAAATTTCATCCAAATCGTGAAACAATGGCAAATCATCTCTTAACGTTCGATAAAATAATTCGGGAATTGCGAACGACAGACGCCAAACTTAAAGAGACAGACCTGATCTGCCATCTTCTTCTTACTACGCCAATCGAGTTTAATCAGATGGTCACAATAATACAGACGCTCTTGACGGAAAATTTAACTATTGACTTTGTTAAGAATCATCTAATGAAGAGGCCAAGCGATTGATTGTCGACAAAAAAAAGCAAGTTGAATCAACAAATCCTTTTTCAGTACAATCGAACAAATTTAACTTAACTGAATATACTTCGAAAGATGGAGGAAACAAATTCAAGATACAGTGCCATAAGTATGGTAGTTTTGAACATAAAAGAGCTGATTGCAAAAAGAAAGAGAACAGTCAAAACAATTGATTGAAGTCAGCGAATGTGGCTGTGAGTGTTTAAAAAAGGGATATAACTAACTCAGAATTTTGTTTTTCAGCTCATATAAATAAAAGCCAAGTTTTTAATTGGGCTCTGGTGCTACAGAATATCTTGGTAACGAAAATACACCAATGAAAAAATATAAGGCCAATATGTAAATATCCTGTTAAAATTAGAGTAGCAAAATCTGATGTTATTTTACAAGCGGACAAGTTTGCTAGATTTACACGAAAAAGAAAACGCGCTTCTTTCAGAATGTATCGAAACATGGCATATGAGATAGGGACGCTTGAGGTACGACAGTATTAAGAAATTACCCAATCTCGTGGAAGGAATGAATGTGAACACGATTCACAGATATGAATATGTGCAAGAGATGTTTCGAGGGAAAACAGACAAAGTTACCTCACAATTAACCTAGAAAACATGCCACACAAGCATTGGAACTTGAACATAGATTTAATGGGCCTTTTAGTCCAACCTCGTATGATGGGTGCAATTACATAATTACTTTTCTCATGATGATGATTACACACACTTTACTGCTGCTTACCTGTTGAAATCAAGAAGTATTCCATTATTTTAAAATATATGAAGCAATGGCCACCGCACATTTTAATTTCAAGTTGAGTAGATTCCGTTGTGATAATGGAAGAGAATATCTGTCTAATGAAATGAAACATTATTTCGAGGAAAAAGATATCGCATTTGAGTTCACAATAAGATATACGCCGGAACAAAATGGCATGGCTGAAAGGCTTAATCGCACAATCTGCGAAAAGGCACGATGTTTACTTTTGAATTCCGAATTAAACAAAAGTTTTTGGTCGGATGCAATAAGGACAGCAGTGTCTACCTGTTGAATCGGAGTCCAACAAGTGCAGTAAACGGAGAAGTTTCTGCTACCTTGTGATATAGTGTAAAATCGAACCTTAAATAATTGAAAGTCTTCGGTTTAGCATATCTGCACCTCCCAAAACAACCGGTTGTTGGAAAATTTGACTCAAGGACTTTACCATGTTTAATGATTGACTACATTACAAACGGATACAAACTGTAGAAGATAATCCGGAAAAAAATAAAATCTCTTACGGAAGAGACATTAAATTCGATGAAACAAAGTTCAGGACAACTGCCTTGGAGACTGAACTTCGGCTTTCCTCGGAAGAAATTCGTAAAGAAGATATAAAAACTAATGTCGAATCTCGAATGGATGCCTGTGATGATTCTTCAGAAGATGAATTCTACAGTGCGGAAAACGAAGGTGTCATACTTTCAATTCAAAATGCAGAAGAAAATTTTGATAAAGGACCTCATCTTAGCACGCATAAAATTTCTAAGCCCAAATTTTTAGATGACTACGCTGTGATTGTTTATAGTGCGGAAACTTATCTCGCAGAAACTTTCGAAGAAATTAACTCTCGTGAAGATAAAGAGGCATGGCTGCAAGCAGTTAATGAAGAGATAAATGCCTTAAAGAAGAATAATATTTTGACTCTTTGTGAGTTACCGAAAGAAAAGAAAGCTATTAACAATAGATGGATTTTTAAATGCGATGATTTGGGTAACATTAAGCGTAGGAAAGCAAGGTTAGTAATTAAAGGTTGCTCTCAACGAGTGGCCTTCACTTAAACACAGTACAATTGGTGCAAATGGACATGACTTTGCACACAATTCAATTGGACACAGTAATTTTGGATATAGTAGCTTTTGGGCACGTAAGAAAATACGCATCATTCACTTGGACACCGCTCACTTAGACATTGTTCATTTGGACACCATTTATTTGAACACCGTTCGTTTAGACACAGAAAGACGCGCATCGTTCATTTGCATATCGTTCATTTGCTTACCGTTTATTTGAATATCGTTCATTTGCCTACCGTACATTTGGACACCGTTCATTTGTCACAGAAACATGCGCACTGTTTGTTTGGATATGTAACAGATAAAGAGAAATAAAAATCATTTTGAAAAAATAAAATCAGTATTTTTACTACATTTTATACTAATAAATCTATGTAAAATATGAACTCTTGCACGCGCGTGCGCGCACACACACACACACATATACACGGGAGGAGTGCAAAGGGGGCCTTCGGTCGCCTTCTTGCACCCTGCTGGTAGACAAGATGGACTCCGCTATACAACTTACAAAGTACATGCTACAGTGTGAGTGTATGTGATTCTTGTCCATGCATAACATATGTACAAATGAATATATTGTATAAATGAATGGTGTCTAAACGAGTGGTGGGCAAATGAACGATATTCAAATAAACGGTAAGCAAATGAACGATATGCAAATGAACGATGCGCGTCTTTCTGTGTCTAAACGAACGGTGTTCAAATAAATGGTGTCCAAATGAACAATGTCTAAGTGAGCGGTGTCCAAGTGAATGATGCGTATTTTCTTACGTCTCTAAAAGCTACTGTATCCAAAATTATTGTGTCTAAATGCACTGTGTTCAGTTGAACCGTGTGCAAAATCTCGTGTCCATTTGTAACGTGTCCAACTGTATTGTGTCCAAGTGCATCGCTTCCGCTCTCAACGATTTGGCTTTGATTATTACGAAACAAACGCTCCTGTAGCGCATTTAACAATCTTGAAAGTTGTATTAGCAGTCATTAATGAAAGGAATTGACTCATTTATTAGAGGGACGTAAAGAATGAGTTCTTGCACAGCGATCTTGAAGAAGTTTTTATGAAGATACCTGACGGCGTCGATGGTACTCAAGTCTGCAAATTAAACAAAACATTGTACAGTCTTAAACGGGCACCTCATGCCTGGAATAGTACTTTTGATACCTTCATGAAAACTTTGGAAATGAAAAAATTCATAAGCTGATCCGTATATAGGCGAATTTCGGGATGCAAATATCTATTTGTTATTGTATGTCGACGACGTAATTATCGCAGGAAATAATGATATAGAAACATTCATAAAATAAAAACGGCATTGAAAAATAAATTTTTCATGAAAGATTTAGGAAAACTTAGCACTTTTCTTGGAATTAAAATATCGAACAAATAAAAGCCTTTTTCTTAGTCAAGAGTCATCTCAAAAAATTGTTAACTAAATTTAACATGAGCGATTTTAAATCTGTTAAAACATCGATGGAAAGAAATTTTATTAATGACTGTCAAGACAAATTAAGCATCAACAAATTGTATCGTGAATTGGTATGATGTTTAAAATATTTGACGCAGACAATTAGACCTGATTTCAATTTTTCAATTAACTTCTACAGATTTCAGAGCGAATTAAAAGAAATCCATTGGAAAAGTCTATAAAGAATACTGCGATATATACGACGAACACTAAACTATGGATTGATCTATTATAAATCGAAAAAGAGAATTCGAGAGCCCTTGACTGGATTTGCGGATGCTGACTGGGGAAGTGCAGAAAATAGAAAATCTACATCAGACTTTGTTTATCAGTTGTTCGTAAACATTATCTGTTGGACCATGCGAAAGCAAAATACGGTTGCTCAGTTCTCAACTGAAACTGAATTTGTTGCTTTAGCAACATGCGCGACAGAATATCTTTGGTTGAATAATTTTATAAATAATTTTGATGTAACTGAAGATAACCGTATAATAATATATGAAGATAATCAACATATTCATTTGTTAAAGGGGAGGATAAACGTTTATATAAAAAAGCATGAGTTTGTCGCGTTCATTTACATCATGTTTCCCGTGTATTAATGTCCGTGACGAGTCTCGGTCCGGTCTTTTCCACGAGAGAGCAAATGTTCAGTTGAACATTCCAGAATGTTCGGTCTGTCGACAATCTAGTCAACCGTTTCTTCAAGCGCGGACATTATAAGAGCACGAGAAATAAAAGTATATATTTTTCTTTCACAAAGATCTCTTCTCTTTTCTTTCGTTTAAAACATGTCGATATTAAATATAATTTTGTAAAGAATTAAGTGATAAACAAACAAATCGAAATCAAATATATTAGAACGGATGAACAAACGGCTGATATCATGACTAAATCTGTGACTAGAGTTAAATTTGCGATACTACAAGATAAGTTAAGTCTTAAGATTACTAGCTTATAAGCAAAGTACATCTTTGTGTTCTATCTCTTGCGTTTAGTTAAATACCATTGAATGCAAAATTGAGGCGGAGTGTTGAGTGTAAGACAATTTGGCATTCTTTTTATTCAAACAGCGCACCTTTAGCCTAAGGCTTTATTCGTTCTTAAGTTTGCGCGCCGGAGTGTAGAAGAGAGCGGTGTGCGTCATAGTCAGTCAATCGATATTAAATTTTGACTCCTTGTAGTCGTTAATTCCAGTGGCAATAAAGTATTATAGTTCATAAGTTGAGATTTCTTGTCTTTTTAATCCCGAAAGTCATCAAACCCAAAAGAAGAGTCATTTACGATAATTATTGAGAAATTAATGTAAAATATCGGCCAATTCGCATGAGTATAAACAGCTGGTAAGAAAGAACGGTCCAGAGACAGCCCAAAAGATTCTCGTGTCCTAGCAACCACATCTATAAATTATTTCTACTGCTCTTATACTTACACGGACTGATCAATCTTTTTTAATTGATTTTTCAATAATTATTAGAAATCATAAAATAATGAAGAATTTTTCTTCTCAATTTCATCTGCTCTATCTGCACACGAGAGATGATACAGTTATGGGACACTCTATATTTATATTTATTTATATGCACATGTGTATGTGTGTGTATGTATATGTATATACATAATAAATATGGTAAATTTTGATATATTAGCAGCGATCTCATTGATTTTGACCTTGATGTATGATTGTCTACTGATCTTGATGTATGATTGTAATAAAGATATAGCTCTGATTGTGTAACTTGCTAAAAATTTTAGCTGTTATTCATTGTTTGTTATAAATTTATTAACAATTGAAGGTAGTGACCAATCGATGTTTGCAACATAAAACTGCATATATTTCAACATAAACTACTACGTATACACTTTTCCATCCATACAAAAATTGTGGGATAGATTTTGCTTCGCGTTGTAAAGAATATGCATGGATGCAATATTCCACACATACCCCCCTCCCTCTTGACGATCTTCATTTGCAAAAAATATAATCTAACCTAAACCTATTTCTAATTTAAAACTAAAATTTTTATTTAATCCTAAAGCCCCTCCCCTGCAATTACTTAAATAAACAATTAATAACTTTAATATTAATAACTCTAATAATTAATAAATACACAATAAAATAAATAACGCTTAAATATATAACGCTCATGCATGGAGAAGATCAGATTACTACATTTAATACATGCTTTTATCATTTAATTGTTAATAACTTTGTAATAAACAACGAGCAATAGTTAAAATTTTTTGCAAAGTTATATAGAATCATGTCCTTGATAAATGAAAATCATTGAAATTGAAGAGGCTAATATCAAAGTTTACATAAACATTTGTTATTATTATTAGGCGAGACAAATTAAATGCAAAAAACAGAAAATCTAGTTTTATAATCCTTAACAAATGAAAGAAAATGTTTCGAAATTAGAGAAAAAGAATTAAGAAGGATCATACAAAAAATCAAAAGTTGAGTGATGTATAATGCATTCAATAGATAAATACACATAGGAATAAAATTGTTAATTGTTAATTTGGATAGATTTAGTCTCTTATTATAAAATATAAGTCAAACATAAAATTCCCTAAAAAGATTGAAATTAGATTAAAAGAAATAGGAGAGATAATTGACTGGATAGAAGGGTTTAAAAAGAGCCAATAAATGATTTTATAAGATTTTGAATCGGGGGTTCGTGTTAGACTCAGTCAGGCCAAGTCAATTTTTTTAAAGAGAAACAGTCGTATTTTATTGCATATTCGTGTAGCTTATCTTAAGAGCTTTTCAAAACATTGTAATAAAGTATTTTTTGAGTTATTTTATATTTTAATCTTAATTTAACATATTTTGATGTAAAATATAAAATAGCTCGTAAAATATTGTTTTTGATAATATTACTGTAATACTTTTATGTACAGTATAATGAGATGAATTTACATACAAAAAATAATTGTTTTTGACAAAATATATGTATTTGTAATTATTTACAAGTATTTTTTAACAATTATTTTTTTTACATCAATTAATTCATTTCATTTTTATATACATAAAAATATTACGATAAGATTCTCGAGAACTAATATTTTAGAAGATATTTTATATTTTATATCAAAACAAGTCAGGTTAAAATAATTCAAAAAATACTTGCTGAAAAAATATTTTATTTTATATTATATAGTGTTTTGAAAAGGTCTCAAGAAGAATAATGAGAATACAATAAAAAAATAGGAGGTTCCATTTAAAAAACTTGAAATAACCTTCAAAAATATTTTAAGTCTCTACCTAAATAAAAACTAAAACTACAAAAATGTAGCCCTTTCAACATAATTTAATTTTTGATTTAAACCTTTTTATTTAAAATAAATATTTATAAAGATATCTTAGAAGGCAATTTCTAGTGACTCCTATGTTACGTCCAGACTCTTTAAACTCAGAGTCAACCGGAGGGCGTAACCTATCTAACTCCGCTAGACAAACGCTAGACAACGAGTGTCTCGGAGACAAACGAATTGACCAGGGGCCTAAGACAGGTCAACGACCGGAAGGGTCGCTTTTACTCTGTTAATAGGCCGTTCGTTCGGTGGTCCCTTTTTCGGTAAAGAAATTAAATTCCTATTACCCAGGACGGGACCTTGTGCGATATCAGGGTACGCGAAAGAGAACGGGTTAATAATCTACACAAATTATGAGGTTAACATTATATTTATTCAAAATTATTTGGTATTTGTTCAAAAAAAAAAAAAGAAATGACAGTTAATTACTATTGTAGATACATTTAAGTATATTATGAAGAATTTACATTTAGAGATGTGAGTGTGAATGTGTGTGTGGAAAATTGTTTGTTCGCGGGTGTTACATCAGTGCGGAGGTCATCAACCGAAATCGGAAGGACAAACTAAAATTTATATTCCGGTTAGGTTTTACAATGCAGCAGTGTAATTAAAATAAACAAAAGATGTAAAATGAAATAATGAAGGGAAGAGATTAGGAAAGATCTTCGAATTTAACTGTAGAGGGGAGAGGGAATTTCATCCAGAAGATCTCGATAGGAACGGCAAGAAAGAACGGGACATTTGGAACAACGAAAGGGATGATAGTACCGAGAGAGAAAGTATAGAGGATTTCGTAGAATTGATGGAGGTCGACTATGCCGGGGCTGACGCGATAGTCTTTATCTTTGAGGGGAAAAGGGAAAGGGGGAAATAGGTTAACTAAATAGCAATACCACCTCTCGCGATCTAGGTCTTCAAAGAGGGGCTCCGGTTCTTTGGACTTTTCGGGATCGCAGGATTCCGGTTTGAAATCCCGCGGTTCCTTTTTAAAGTCAGGTAGTCCTTCCAAGAATTCCCGGAATTTCCCGAAAACGTTGGACTGTTTGGGAGGTCCGACAATTCGATAGCGAGGGGCAAGAGGGAGGAGTTGACTTGCGGAGGTTGATAAGGAGGAAGATTTTCGAGAGGGGGAGTTGAAGGTTGCGGTGGTTGATAGAGAGGAGGTTTTTTGAAAGGGAGAGGGGGAGTTGAAGGTTGCGGTGGTTGATAGAGAGGAGGTTTTTTGAAAAGGAGAGAGGAAGTTGAGAGTTGCGGTGATTGATAAAAAGGAAGGTTTTCTAAAGGGGGAGGGGAGTTAAAGGTTGCGGTGGTTGATAGGGAGGAGGATTTTCGAGAGGGGGAGGGGAAGTTGAGAGTTGCGGTGGTTGATAGGGAGGAGGATTTGATGGTTGATAATTGAGGGAAGGTGAATATTCGAACGGGGGAGGAGAGGTCCTCGAATACTGAAGTTCTTCAAAATTTACAGGGGAATAATTAGAGGGAGGCAGAGAGGAACAAGGTTGCGCAAATTCCGGGAAGTCATCGGGTATGGATTTTGATGGAGAAGAGACAGGTAAATATGAGGGGAGAAGATTGTTTATTACGTGTGTCGGTCGATTAATTAATAATTGTCGTGCCTTTGTTTCGAATGCGTCCTTATCAAACTTAAGTCTACTATAGTCGATTTTAAAACTAGGATCAGCGGACGCCCGAGCCAGGAGTTTCCGTATGGTTTTATTTTTTCTATTACGCGCGTTCTTTTCCCATCGCCGTAACTGTATCGGGGTAGGTTTGGTTTTTCGTGTTGTGTCCACTGAAGGAGGACACGTAATGTTTTTAGTAAAGTATGGTTATTAGTTTTAGGAAACAGTTGATAATTATTTTTATCTCTCTCTTACTATTATTCTATTTCTCCTTTTTTCTTTTGAAAGACAAGATAATGGGATAAAAAGGGAAGAATGGAGTGGATGAAAGAAACAATATATTTTAAATAAAAGGACAAAGAATAAAATTTATTAATAAAGATGCATTGAAATTAATTAATTATTTCGGATCTAAAGCTAAGTGCGAAGACTGATCCTTTCGTTAAAAATCTTTAGGTTATTCGCATCTGTTCATGAGAGGAAAGGTAAATTTAGACCTAAAGCTGTGAAAGTATGAACACTGATACGGAACGTTACATTCGAATCTTTAAGTTGTTCACACCTGCCGATCCACAAAGGAAAAAGAGTAGATTGGACCTGAAGCTGAGAGTGAACACTGACCCGGAACGTTACGTTCGAGTCTTTAGTTGTCCACACCTGCCGATTCACAAAGGAAAAGGGTAGATTGGACCTGAAGCTTAGAGTGAACACTGATCTGAAACGTTACGTTCGAATCTTTAAGTTGTTCACATTCGCCGATCCAAGGAAAAAGGAAGTGGATGAAATTTGTGGTATGCGATAACAGGAAGTATTAATATTAAAAATACATATATCTTTAAATTGATATTCAGAGAAAGACAAAGTATTAAAATAAAAGAAGAAATAATTGTCTTATAACTATTTTCCCTGGAGAAAAAGAAAGGAAAGCGTAAGAAACAGGTGAAAGAAAAAGAAAAACAAAAAAAAAGGAATTAGTAAACTCACTATTTATGGAGTTCGATGAGATTTGTATTGACGAAGCTCGGATACAAGACTGCTGACTCAGAGGTGCGATGGTCGATCTTGATGTACTTCAGGTGTGCGCTCATGGTTCACTATTCGCTGATCGCACTCTTAGAATTAGCACTATTCACACTATGCAAGTGAACACTTAGAGAGACGAACTGAATATAACAATAAAACGAACACTGTTTGTTAACAGGAGAGAATATGACCTCGATGCACATGAAGTGTCGCACGATTTGGAAAAATTCCTAATGAACTTCGCAACAAATATTCCGGTGCTTATTAACCCCTTTTGCTCTTCCTCTCCATTGGTTCGTTAATCTAGTTTAACGAATAGTTTTTCCTATTCACGCCCTCCGGTTTTTCCTAGGACGTTCCTTTAAGTTTTTAAATCATAAGTATTGGTGAAGACTTCTGCTTATCATACTCAGTTTCGACCAATGGAGAGTAGTTGCTACCGAGTGAGGGTGAGGTTTTCGTTTTACGGATTGAGTCATGCGCGGTTCGTTATAACCAGCTAAGTTGACATTTTACTTGAAATTTATGATAAACAAATAACATAAGAGGGTGGTCTGGCAACCGAGCACGCGGTGTCAAATATCGCGAGTCTCAACTCCGGATCATCAGTGGATCATTGTTTTTGTGCTCTGTTTATTTTTTAGTTTAAAACTCTCAGGTCTGATATCCGAACTTGAGCTCGAGTATCTCGTTGTCTGTTTGTCATGATTTAAAATTTTTAGTGCTTGACTGTCTGTTATTTTTGTTTGAAAATTCTCGAGCCTTCGAGAAGTGAGTTGTAATGTTTAAATTTATTGATCTGTTTTTATACTTGACTTTCGACAGCGAGATTACACAGTCTCGCTTCCCAGACCTCGTCTGTTTATTCTTTCTGTCAGACGTAGACTATTTCTTAGAACGTAAATTTATGTCACTAACGAATCTGATGTCACTAACGAATTTTCGATGAAAGAAAACAACCATGCAGTCTGCTGAACACAATAATTTATATATTAGTAAAAAAGAAATATTCGTGAAGTCTACCGGACGTAACTCCTATATACAGGGTGTTTCCTAATAAGTTTGAAATATTGCAATGATGGATTCAGGACACAAAAATAAAAAAAAAATTCATATGAACATATGTCCTTGTTTCCGAATTACAATCTATTTTATTTTCCAATAAAATTAAGATAGCATACTTGGATATTGGTTTCTATCTATAAGATTTAAATCTTAAGATCTTGCTAATCTGTAAACATAAACATATGTTAGCTGTGTTGTAAGTGGAATGATTCGTATTTTGTGTTCAGTGAAGGTAACATATTTGTATCGTATATTATATTGTACGTTAGTTCTATTAGCAGCAATACGTTTAAGTCAAAATCATGTATGGATCTCATGTATGGATTAAACTCTCGAAGTTGGGTCTATTCATTTATGACCTTGATCTTGACATATGTTAAGAAGGTTTTTCTGAGTAATAAAAATAAAGTGGCGGACAGCATTAGTTTAGAAGATATAGCAAATTAAAGTTTCATATATGGAACACCACCTCTGCTTACAATGCGGAAGGAGGTACATAATTAAATCAGAAACAGGTTTAGATTAGATTTTCTGGAAGTGGAGCCGCCCCATAAGAGGGAGAGGAGGACAGAACTCACTGCGCCCACTCATATACTTTACAATAAAAAGCGAATTCTACCCTGTTGTACAAATGGGAAGATATAACTTAACCCAAATTTTAGTTTTAAATAAGAAATAATTTTGGTTAGATTGTATCTTTTGAAAGCGGAACCTCTCCATAAGGGGGGCGGAACTTTGTGTCCACGCATGTACTTTGCAAGACGAAGTGAAGTTTACTCTTTATAAGTTTACTGCTTTATAACTTTTGAACGGATCGTGACCTCTACTATTTTCAAGATCAGAGTCGTTTGGACAATGATCTAGATAACATGTTTCAAAGTCAAAGTCACTTGAGGTTGCCCTCTTTCTGTATAATTATATCTTCTAAACTAATGCCAATTCTTGCGTAGAATTACTCATTGACAGAAAAACTTCCTTGACAATATATGTCAAAGTCAAGATCATCGGCGTATAAGCCCAACTTCGAGAGTTTTACCCAAATGCATTACATTTGCATAACTTAATGTTATATAACATATTTATGAAATATTTTTCCGGAAAAAAAAGACCATATATAAATATATAAGAAATATGTCTTTTTAAATATATATGAAATAGACTTTTTTCCTGTGTTACATATTTGTAAAATGCTTGTATAAAATATATATATATTTAAGATAATTATATATATTTAAAAAAAATAGAAGCTGATAAATTAATAGAGAAGAAATTATTAACTTTTGACTATCGTAATGTTTAAATGATTATCATTTAACATTTTTTAAAATTATACATACGTATGTATAATTGCATATAATTTTATACAATTATAATTCATTCGCTATGTGCGTTGCTAATTATCCATATCCGTATTCAAATTCTTGTCATGAGCATACATGAAGCTTGCAAAATACGGCTAATAACATATATAATTATTTCTATCAGTTTAATTTTTTATACAATTCCCATAGAGGGAATTCAGATATTGAACTGATTTTTGGAAAATCGGACAGATAAATGTCCGACTTCACTTATTCGGACAATTTCTGTATATATTATACGTAATAAATTATGTATGATATACAATCGTATATAATCATATATAATTTATATATAATCATAAATATTTGCATATTTCATATATATTTATATGGGCTTTTTTTCCGGGTATATTTAGTAACAAAGATACATAACAGTTTTATAATTCAATTCTAAAACTTATATTACTATTATATGACTTTTTATTAATTTTTTATACATGTTCTATAAGTATTCAATAATTTTTTTTAAAGTTATATAATATGTTACTTACCCGTTATATTAATGTTATATAATTATAATTAATATGAATATTATAGGAAATTACTATTAACGTGTATATAACCTGTATAATACATTCGTGTTATATTGCATGTTATATTTCATTTATTATGACAATATAACAGTTATATATTCATGTTTGCTGGGTACCTTGTAGAAATTCGATTCTTCATAAATGTTTACACAAATAATTGCTGCACGTGGATAAAACGAGAAATGTTTTTTATCAACACTTACATCGATGTTGTATCAATACTTTTACACTTTTATATTCACGTACTTAATCGATGAATTGGACAATTATTAACAATCATAACGATCACAATCGATCACTTAACAGTTTTATTTACCGATTCACTTAATCACTCTAAAAAATGAGTTAAATACGCAACTTACTTGACGCGAAGATCGCACGACAAGCAGGTATGTCGATACTAGTGCTGCCGATCGCGAATCAGTGATGAATATCCATTCTTACAACGAGCAACCGTAGTGAAAGGGATGACACAAGCACAAATCGCATACATGTGAGCTCGGCGCTTCGGCTGGCTTCAGATTGCAAAAGAGGACAAATATATTGTTTTCTATCTTTCTCCTTCTTATCGAGCTGAGTGATTCAGAACAACCGTTCGTCCTTAACAGATCGTATTCTTGAATGATTTTTAAGATAATTTTTACAAAAATTTCATCTGAAACTTAATTTTTAAATTATAAAAGAAAATAGTGAGCGAATTACAGAACGAGTACACTGTAACACTCGATCAGCTGTAGCGAGCGGCGAGCGCTAAGCGTCTGGTGCGTCACTCCTGCCTACCTTCTGTACTCGTCGCGACTATTTCTTTTTATAATTTAAAAACTAGCTTCAGATGAAATTTTTGTAAAGGAAAAATCATTTTAGAATTTATTCAAGAATACGAATTTTTAAGGAACTTACTATACTTGTTTTGGATCATCCTGTATATGCGCTTTGCGCGCGCCATTTATTTTTTTTTTTATTATACATTTTTAATGCACTATCAACACCTTGATACACTGTCGAAATATACAATGACGTTCACGAAGTAAACGCAATGACAGAACCAATTAACATTGCGGAAAAGAGTAACAATGATTGTGATATATTCGAAATTTGATTTGCACGCCTTTTTTATAGAAAGGGATAATAACATAAAATTATATAATAACATAAAATCCATTTTTTCTCGGGCGAATTCATGTGAAATATTTATGAAAATATTTATGTGAAATATTATAATTCATGTCAAATTCACAAAAATCGAGGATTGACAGATAATTAATACTGAAGAAGAAGACAAAGAAAGATCAATTCTTTAGATGATGAATCAACAAGACTCGCCATTTTCGGAGTTTTTCACCATTGTATTGCTCAGACATGTCACTAGTTGTCTGTCTTTATACTTATTGTTCGTCTTTACAATTTATTATATGATTTTTTTATTATTTCTTTTTTTTATTTATCTATTCTTTATTTATTATTTATTTTGTATTTTAGAATTACGTAATAATTAAGAATTACGTACCTTATATCTACAGTCTTCGCCACCAGAAAGTATGAGATTATTTTTACTCCAGGACACTATAAGTACGAGACCATCATGCGCATGCCACTGAAAAAAATTTAAATTATATATATATATGTATGTATATGTATATATTCTGTGTTTTCATAAAATAAAATCATTAAATTATAAACTTTCAACCGATTTGTTTATTTTATAGTGAAATTCATTGTTCAAAAAGCTATATATATCTATATATTTATAGGGTGTCTCATAACCTCCAAATAATACTTTATTAGCATGTTTTAAATGTAAAATATATATATATATATATATATATATATATATATATATATATATAACATGCGTTACGACTAAGTACGTTCCAAAAATTTCTTTGAGCTTTAATTATTAATATTATTTAAAAAAAATGTATTATTTTGCGTTAGCCTTCTGCGGAAATGTCTATCATTTTGCGTGATCGATTTTCGATAACATCGTTCGATCCATCTCTTTAAGCGATAACGGTTTTTATATATAATACATTGAGAAAGACTCGAATTGAGTTGAAACATATGTAGATTTTATATTAATAATGTCAAATAAATAATTTTTTACGCAATAAGTATGCATACATGCATATATGCATGTACACAGAAAAATATAAGTTCCATAGCTTAAAAAGCAATTACTCAATTTACTTTTTTTCTTTTAGTAAGTAACGATTATTTTTAACAAAAAATATTTTCTTAATAATAGTCTTAAAATGTACTCATCGTAAATTTAAAAAAAAAGTCATTATGATGTAGTAGAAAAAAGAATTTTTACTCCTTCAAAAGATATTATAAAATTTTATATAAAGAAAAGTCAAAATAATAAGCAAATCGAATTTTTGTTTTAATTTTATATTCTTAATTGAAGGATTAAATAACTAAGATTTAGAATATATTTTGAATAAAATTTGAGTAAATGTTCTGAATATTTTTGGCACATTTGCATTGAATTTCTCGCTATGTTTAGATTAAAGTGTAATATTCCAAAAAATTCGTTCTCTCCATGCACATCCAATTTATATTTTATATTTCTATTTCGATCTTCTTTATCAACAAAACATGGTGGAAAGTGAAAAGTATTTTCTTTGTGCAAGTTGAAGCTCATTATCCACAATTGTGTAAAACAACACAATATTGTACAATATTTTGTACAATTTTAAGAGATATGATTATTGATTTTCTGAAAATATGCATTCTGGATGCCATTACTCCAAACGTATTTTCAATACATTCTAGTTTTGCTTAATCTATAATTAAAAATTATTTTACTGGATATTAAATTAATATCGGGATAAGGCCGAATTAAATTTTCCAATAATGGAAATGCATGTCACCGACAAATATGAAAGAAACTCTAGTATTTGATCCATGAAGAACAATTGATGGAGGAAAATGTAATTTTTTCAATAATATCTCTTCTAAAATTTGATGATTGAAAAATACCACTATCGCTCTCTTTTTTGGCTGATCTAATGTTTACACATCTGTATTGAGTATCGCAGGCTGCGAGAAGTACTAAATTAAATATTTTTTTACAATTATAAAAAAGAGCTTGTATTTTTGAAACACTGTACAATACATTATATGTTTTCCGTCGATAATTCCAACATAATTTTTGAAATTCCAAATATCTCCGAAGTTTTAAGTTATGTTAATCCATTTTTCTTTTTTTAAAATAGGTAATATTTCTGGTTGTAAAATATCCCTTTTGTAGTTTTCGCAATAATTTTTAATATAGTGGTTCGCCCAATTTGATATTAATAATATGAGCCATACTGTCTTCAGAAACGGGGGTTCCATGTCTGGGCGGCGGAGGAAAGGTGGTTATAAATGTGCTCGAGAAAAAAAAAACGTGGAATGTAAGAGTAAGGAGGAAGACAAGGAATTGGAAGGAAGGAGAAGGAAAAGCGGAGAGAGGAGAGCATATGAGACTGAAGGGAAATAAGATGGGCAGAAAATGAAGAAATTAGAAAGAGTTAAGAATATATTGGCAGTTGGAGGTTAGGACAGAAAGAAACAGTGAGAGGAAAAGAGGAAGAGACATATGGAAAGAAGGCGAAAGAAAGACAGAGGAACAGAAGATGTTGATAAGAGAGAGGACGCAGGAAACAACACAGGGCGCGAATTGATGGGAGAGAGTGAAAAAGAGACATATGGTTGGATAGAGAGACGAAATGAAGAGAGAGAAGAGATGTTGTCAAGAGTAAGGATACACAAAGTAAAACAGGGAACATCTTCTGTAGAGGACAAATAATGTTGAGGAGAGAATACCGAGAGATGGCGAGAGAGGTACGGATTACAAGGATCGAGCACGTGGAAATCGTTGGGGAACATACGCAGACACGGAACGAGGAAATAGTACGTAGTAGCACGTTGCAGACAGTGATCAAAAATAAGGTTAGAAGCTGTAAACGTGAGAAGAAAGTAGAGGACAGCGAAGGAGATAAAGAAGAGGAAAGAGAGAGTGGAGTGAAGAGAGTGGAGAGACGAATACAAGCGTGAGAGGAAAAGAGTGAGGTGGAGTGGTAAAGGAATTGAGGAAGACGTGTAAGAGAAAGAGCAGCGCGGGAAGAGGGAAGAAGGGAAAGTTAGGAAGAAGACGGAGACGGGTAGAAGAGGATGGAGGCAAGAAAGTGGACGGAAGATCTGGTGGAGGAGTTGAGGGGCATAAGAAAGGAATTGAATGGACTAAAGGAGAAGATGAGAAGTCGGAGGAAAGAAGTGGAAGGGAGGACATGGTGATGCAAGATATGTAGAGAGGGTCAAAGAAAGGCGAGTTGGAGGAGAAGATGAAAGGGATAAGCAGGCAGGATAGAAGAGAATTGTCAGGGAAAAGTGAAGAAGGAAGGGGAGAAAAGAAGGAACAAGAGAGAAGGAAAAAGAAGAGAAACTAAGAGGAAGGAACAGAAGATGCGAAGAGGGCGAGGAACGTTCGGAAAAAAGAGATAAAGAGATTTTGAAAGGGATATCCGCGGATGAAGCAGAGGGATCAAAGGAGAAGAGTTACAGGAGCGACACAGAAGAGGATAAGAGTTTGATGGGTGATACGAGGATGGGAAGAGCGGAGATGAGTGAGGTGATTAAGATGAAAGGGGAAAGAGAGAAATGCGAAAAAGGGGAGCGGAAAGCAGATGAAAAGAGAGGAGAGGGAAATGATCCTAAGAGACAGGTGAGAAGGAAGGAGAAAAATGAAAGTAAAGAAGAGACTGGGAGTGAAAGTGAAGTTTCAGAAGAAAAGTGGAAGCTAATGAGAGAAAGAAGGAAAAAGGAAGATCGGAACAGAAGGGGCAGGAGAAGGAGGAATATGATTTGAAGAGGAGTGAAAGGAATGGACGCGAGAGAAAGGGCAAGGATGGCCACGATAGTGATGGAGGAAACCTTGGATAAGAGAGTGAAGACAACAGGGATTGTAGAAAGGAAAGGTGAAGGAGGAAGGAAAGTGTTATAGATAGAAATAGAAGAGGAAGGGGACAGAGAGGAGTTGCTGGAAATGAGAGGAGAAATAAGAAGGAAATAGGGTATTGGCGTGGATGAGGATTTATCAATGGAGAAAAGGAAGTTGAGATAGAGAATGGTAGAGAAAGCAAGGGAGGAAAGAAGGAAAGGCAGGAACACGTTGGTGAATAATAGAAGATTATGGGTAGACGGAAAAGAGTAGAAATGGGATGAGGAGAGGAAGGTATGATGGGAGAAGAGCTGAAGCAAGAAGTGATTGGGAAAACGTAAAATGTATGGAGGCGGAAGAAGATTACAGGATGGAAAGCAAGGAGTGGAGAGAAGAAGGGGAGACGTAGGAGCTTAGCAACGGCCATTGGAGGAACGAAAAGGAGAGAGGAGATACAAGAGGAGGACGGGGAAACGAGGAAGAGGAGGGAGTTACCAGATATGTAAGCCTATAGGCTAGGTCGAGGTAGAAGAATGGCGGAGAATGGCAATGTAAGAGATTGTAACCCTAAGGGGATATCAATAAATGTTACATACATACATACATACTGTCTTCAGAAACGATACAATACATTCAAAAAGTTCCGAGACTGATTTTTTTCTGAACATACAACTGCGTTATCTAAAAAGATAGGTCTACTAGGTTTAATTACTATGATGTCTCTTGAATCTGCCATATTTTCTTTGCCGCTATTGAGCCAATACTTTAAAGTTTGCATGCGTTTAAAATTTTTTAAAATTTTTACGTTGTCACAATTTTCACAAAATAGGATCATGAAGTTTTGTTTTAAATGTGAAAAAATTGCAATAGAAATATATTAAATCATGCACGATGCATTGAAAAAGATTGTCTAACAGGTAGTAAAGTATTTTTGTAGTATGCACTGTTCAAGAGTTGTCTATGAAACGCTTGAGGATGGTACGAGAAAAAAAAACTTTTCTATGGGAATGTGTGCGCGCGCTTTTCGCAAAATCGTCGATCGAAATGTCGTACAAATTGAACATTAGTATATGGGAAATATTCATACTATCGTGCATGATTTGTTCAGCAAAAGAAAAATGTATGCGAGATTTATTCCGCTTTTTGACATTGGAACAGAGATAACAAAGCGCTACAGAGGTGCAGAATTTTGTTAAATGAGTCGATACCAATCTGAACATTTTACTACGCGTTAAACAATCTTTCTCAAATGCATCTTGCATTATTTAATATATTTCTGTTGCAATTTCTTCATATTTAGAATAAAACATTTCCATTTTAAAAATCGTGACATGTAAAAATTTAAAAAAATTTTAAACGCATGCAAACTTTAAACTATTGATTCAATAGCAAAAAATATATGGCAGACTCAAGAGGCATCATAGGCTGCATTTTGATTTTCACTGGCAGTACTGGCAGCACTGTCAAATCCATTCTGATATAAGCGGCAGTAAGCTTTCAAAGCGTGTTTGTGTAATGTCATAGATGTTGTCATCACTTCCTACTTTTATTACTGCGGTTTATGAAGTGAGACAGTCACAGTGAAAACATGACTTTTATCATCTGGACTATGATTATCTTTAACTTTACAATACACAGTGCATTCAAAAAATTCCGGGATTGATTTTTTTGGGGGGAAATACTAACTGCATTATCTCTTAGTCTATATTGAATCTAGTTAGATTATCATGGAAGAACATCTTGTAAACTGAGATGTTATTACAATTTTTAAGTCTATTTCAATATATGAAATAAATTATTTCTATATATCTATATATTTTTATATATCTTTTTATGCAACCACAATCACTGTGGAAATCGTTCCGTTATTGTAATATACGGTAAAAATAACAGCAGTAATTACGGAATGATCTTGCATCGGAACGACGTCACATCGTCAGTACTGACAGTGAATATCGAAAGCCATAATAACTAGATCCAATATAGACCAAGAGATAACGCAGTTAGTATTTAAAAAAAAAAAAAAAAATCAATCCCGGAATTTTTTTAATGCACTGTGTATTGTAAAGTTAAAGATAATCGTAGTTCAGATGATAAAAGTTCTCTAATTAAATATAATTTTAAAATTTGAGATTCTATTCTATGTAAAGTTGGTGTCATTGTGTGATAATTAAAGAACAGCTCAGTATCATTGCAATAAGATCGGCAATAAGATTATTGTAAGCTACCTGTTTAAACCTTTATTAATTAATTAAAACAGGTAGAACCCATTAACTTGGAGCTAATCTTTGTCTTCGTATTTTTTGTTATTGTTTTCTTTGCAACCATAATTAAAGTAATAATTTAAATTCTTCATGATCATCCGACTATTATATAGAAATTAATTTCATATGTAATATATGAAATAAAAAATAAATATCATTTTGCATTCTTTTAATTAAGTAATATTTTTAAGTAATGAAATAATTTATACTTTCATTCTCCTAAAAAAGTGTAAAATATTTTTTAAAGAAGACTGTATATGATATTTTTTGGTTAATAAGTTAATAGTTTACAAGAGACTCTCACAAACCTGAAAATTCTGATTTTGATGAACTCTACAGACATGTAGAGGAGAGTCAATAAATAAATTTAGAAATTTTTAGTTGTTTAAAAACGATTCTAAGTGGGAGAGACTCACTTGCGCACAATACAACTGGACACGTTGCAATTGCACTGTGATATTAGACACATAAAGTTGCGCACTGTTCGATTGGACACATTTCATTTGCGCACCATTCAATGGACACATTATTTTTGGACACAACACATGTTTTTAAATAATTTGGAATACATATACACGCATGTATAATTTTAAAATTTTTTGACATTTATTATTATCTTTATTTTGTAAATAAACCTTCGTTACATTTCATTTACACACAGTTCTTTTGTGCACATTTCTTTTGCGCACATTTCTTTTGTGCACATTTCTTTTGCACACATTTCGGACACGAGTCCAATCGGACACTGTAGCATGTACTTTGTAAGTTTTGAAGCGAAATCCTTCTTACCTACCGGAGAGAGCCGAAGAGCCCCCCCTTTGCACTCACCCGCGTGTGTGTGTGTGTGTGTGTTGTGTGTGTGTGTGTGTGTGTGTGTGTGCGCGCGCGCGTACTTAAGAAATGTGAGCAAAAGAAATGTGCGCAAAAGAAATGTGCGCAAAAGAATTGTGCGCAAAAGAATTGTGTGTAAACGAACTGTAACAAACGTTTATTTATCAAATGAAGTAAATAATAAATGTCAAAAAATTTCAAAATTATACATGCATAAATGCGTGTGTATGTATTTTAAATTATACAAAAATATGTATTGTGTCCAAAAGCAACGGTGTCCAATTGAAAGATGCGCAAATAAAATATGTCCAAACGAATTGTGCGCAGATGAAATGTGTCAAATCGAACGGGTGCGCAATTTTGTGTGCCTAATAGCACAGTGTGCAATTACAATGTGTCCAGTTGTACTGTGCGGAAGTGAAGGTTTCTCTTCTAAGAGATGAAAGTACCTCTCATAGAACAGCTTTTTGTTTTCTCAATATATCTCAAAAATTATTCGAGATATCCAAAAATATTTTATACAAAAGTTTTATGATAAAAGCAGTTCTATTTAATTATAAATTTTTAATAATTTAATGTAATAAAAAATTTAAAAAATTATTCTTTTAAATTTTTATTAAGTGGTTAAATGAAGTTGTGTTTACCATTAAATTGTTTTTACCATTAAACGTTTTTATCATAAAATTTTTTTAATACTTTCACAGCACATTAACAATCCCAATAAGATTATTATTATTTTAAATTGTAAGGTGACAACATTCCACAGAGATTAATAAATCTGCCATTAATTTTCCAGCGACATGAAAATGTTTGCCTAAATTCATTTCATTAACATCCCAGAGATTTTGTACGTAATGTTGCAGTAATATTCATACAACATGCTTCCTAATATTATTTTATTTTATTAAGGGATCCTTGCGAAAAAATATTATATTGGCCTCTTCGATTATTGGCAAAAGCCGATTAAACACTGATTTTTAAATTTTTCCAATAGTTAAATAGTTCAAACTTTTAATTTAAAATATTTTTTAATATTAATTAAGAATCTCGCAAAAAATCTATAAAATTAAATAAAATGAGCTCTTTATTAGTATTTTTAGAAATATATATATAAGATATTGTTAAGGAATTAAGCAAACACGCGATCATAAGGAAGATTCGAGAAAATGTATAGATAACATATATTAGTAAGAGAATTACGATAAGCTCATCGCAAAGATCCGAGAGATTCACATATATCGGTAGTTTGTCACGATTGTGTAAATCTCTAATTGGCAGCCCTTTGTTCGATTGTCAATAGCCAATGATAACGTACGGCTCAATTTAGAGATCGCCTCGCGAAACCTTTGTTGCCGCAGCGTGGAAAAATAAGTCGCGAGAGAAGAAAGTGTATGTGCGAAGAACGATTAGAGAATATTAGAAAGAGAAGTGATTTGGAGACTGGTCAGTATGCTAGCAATAGTGTTAACGAGAACAACGGAATTAACTGATTAATCCCACCTCCATTTACGCGTAGCGTTCTGGCGAATTGCAAAAGTAATTACAATATTTGCGCGAATATCGAAGGTACGCGCAGATATATATATATATAT
>JBCEZY010000021.1:222515-234376 GCA_039654445.1 Cataglyphis savignyi | reverse complement strand
ATATATCTTATCTTTATTATCAAGCTATAAATTGCAAGAGTCATTTACTATTAAATGGAATTTCGCGAACCCGAAAATTTTAATTTTGATAAATTTTACATATATGTAAAAAAAATAAATATATAAATTTAGAAATTTTCAGTTACCGCCGAAAAACGATTTTAAAAAGTGAAATCATCCTTTGTTCCTAACAACTTTTTTTTATATATTTCAAAAACTAGTCAAGATATTGAAAAGAATGTTATATGCAAAGTTTTATGGTAAAAACAATTCTATTTAATTGCGTTAATAAAAATTTTAAAAAATACTTTTTGAATAAAATATTTCAGAAATTTCTGGAAAAAATAACTTTTTTAAATTTTTATTAATAGTTAAATAGAGTTGTTTTTATCATAAAACTTTTATATAAAATATGTAACGGGCCGCTTCACGAGCAATTCGGTGCGCAGACAGCGCAATCGGAATCAGGATTCGTAAAGAGTGAGACACGACGAAGACAATTAGATCGTACGTAGTCGTTTATCTCTATCCGCAATGGTTAGTTTTATAACAACCATTCAAATATCGCGGTATTCTAGAGCACGAATTAGGCGGATGCGCGAAAGTATTATTACGCGCTGCGTGATTCGTTGGCGCGGGACCCGCAGTAGTGCGATGCCGCTATGATAATCGAGCGCGTGAGAATCAATATTTGGTGTGCAGCGGATGTTCGGCATGAGATGGGATAAGGGCGAGCGAGTGGGCTCACCACAAGATGTGTTTTTATTTTTTATTTATACAATAGATAGATGCCAGGTTTTCGACGCGGACAGCGTAATTGCAGCCGATGTAGGGCGTCAGTAAAAGTGACACGTCGCGTATTTCCAAATATTTTTGGTGGGATGCATTTATATGCAGAGTTCGAACGGCCAGTCGGTATCGAGAATGTTTGGCAAGATCGCAATTCCTTTAGCCGGCGGCCGGGATAGTTGGATGTTGGACTGTAATGCTCGAAAATACTCGAAAAGAGCAGCAAATTCTCCGCTCTTTTTCGATTTTCAGCCGGATCTGCAGGATTCGTAGTCGGAGCAAATATCGAGAATGCTCGATGGAGAATGCGAACTCGTCATCTTTTTTTTCTATCTTTCTATGAAGGATCGGTTTCTGGTGGGTTTACAGTAGCGAACAGAGTGTTTGGTCTGGTACCGGTGTGACTGAGATGAGAGCTGTCAGCCTTTTTATACTTGCTAATTAATGGTACTCGTGTCGTTTACTGTTATTGTCTTGATGAGAGAAATGACAGGAGTTTTGAGTGTAAGGCGCTCGGCGCTCTTCAGGCGCGTTCGGCGCCGTTCGGATTTCCGGATTGCGGAGCTGTATTGGTAGCCATGTAACGGCCGTACAGCCGTTTAATCGTTGTATCGAGATTAAAAAAGGACTAAGCGCTTTTGCTCCTGCCCGACTGGTGTTCACTGGGCGGCAGACTTATGGCTGGTCAACGTGCCAAGTAACGAAGATTTACATTATCATTACATCCATTTTTTAATAGCTTGACTAATTTTTGAAATATATCAAGAAAAACAAAAAACCGTTAAACACAAAAGCGTGATTTCACTTCTTAGAATCGTTTTTGGACAGTAACTGAAAATTTCTAAATTCATCTATTGACTCCTTCTATTGTTATAAAGTTTTGAATCAGTTTTCAAAATCAGAATTTTTTGGTTTGCGAGGTTTCCTTGTTAGATTAAATATATTTATTTTTTTTATATTTAATATTCTTCTTTTCTTTCTTGTCTTTTATAAGTTATATGTTTGTATGTACATACATATAATTGACAGCTGTCACATTTGTGTAACACACGTATGATAATATTATCGTGCGCAAATGCAAATGTGTTTGACGCGCACTATAATGCGTGGCAACGAAAGTAGGAATACACGCATCCCAATCTGTTATCTGTTATTGATTTTTTCAAGTCAGGATATTGATTTTTGTTGTACAGTTGATTTTATCAATCGCTTCCTTTGTATATGTATGTATTGCACTTATCGTACGTTATAGCGACAGACAAATATTAACAAATTAAAAATCTTATACGGAAAACATTTAAGGTAAATAAGCATAAAAGCACCTCACCGATGACTTTGATCTTAACATAGGACATGACCCTGAGTAACTTTTCCTTATAACTTAATCGGGGGTCTCTTATAGTTTCCGAGATATGTGATTTTAAAGTTTCACAGTTTTAATGTATTTTTTATTATAAAATAAGAAAAATTAAGTTTGTTTATGTAGATTGTATTTGCGTACATCAGACGTGGAAAAAGTGTTTGTTTATATTTTTTGGGACGAAACTTTTTGGATTTTTCCACTTTCACGCAAAGCAAGGTTCAACGCGATGTGTCAACCTATGTGTCTAATTTTTTGATAGTGGAGCCCCTCTGCAGAAGGGATAGGGGGGCGGAAAATATTGTTTCCATGCATATACTTTTTAATGCGTAAATATAAAGTGAAAAGTTATAAACTCATGTGGAACCTTACTTCGCATTAAAAAATATATGTGTAGAGGCAGTACGTTCCGCCCTCCTACGGAGGGGCTCCACTATTAAAAAGTTAGACACATAAATTTTGCGTTGAACTTATCTTTGCATGGAAAGTGGAAAAACCCAAGAAGTTTTGTCTCTGAAAATGTAAACAAACAGTTTCACGTCTGATCTACGCAAATACAACGTAAACAAACTTTATTTTTCCTTATTTTATAACAGAAAATACATTAAAACTGTGAAACTTTAACATTAAATATATCAAAAACTGTAAGAGACCCATGATTAAATTATAAGGAAAAGTTACTCAGACGTGTTTTTAATAACATATGTCAAGGTTAAAGTCATCGGTAAGATGTAACCTTTTATGCATATTTACATTTAATTCTTGAATAATTTAATTAAATAATTAAATATTATTAATTATTAATAATAATATTAATATTTATTATCAATAGAAATATTAATAAAAATGTTTCAATAAAAATAATAATAATAATAATAATAACAATAATAATAATAATTATAATGATGATAATAAAAATAATAATAATAATGATATAATAATAATTGGTATTAATCATTGGTGTAAATTATTTCGTTTTTTCAAAACATAAAAGTTTTAAGAATAATACGCGTTCATGAATTTCAGTGAACAAATTACAACAATTGCTTGATGATTAGCAAATTAAATATGATTTCCAAAATGAAAAAGAGCATAATCTTATCATTGAAAGGCAACGTTCAAAAAAAAATTGATAACACAATATGGTCGCAATTTTAACGAATTAACAGTCTTAATGTCTTAACAGAAATGCATATAAATTGAAGGAGGATACTTCAAGCATCTCCTTTGAATAACGAAAAAAAAATAATAATAAGTATTTTTGTTTTTAGTAAACTAATTTACTTTTTTTTTAATCTTATAGTAAACTTTATTTATTACTATTATTATTATTATTATTATTATTTTCCACGCTTCAAAAAAAGTTAAATGATTTATTAAAACGACACAAAGGCGTAATACGTACATAGAAAATGACAAAATAAAATCAATCGTAGAATAAAAATCATTATCACCATCTTGAAAAAAATCAATAACAGATGACGTACGCATGTAAGTATAATTACGAGCCTGAGCGTGCAAGTTATATCATTGGTAAACTTTGTTTGTTTATAACTTAAAAACTTGCAGCCTCCAAATTTTTGTATTAGAATTTTTGATTCTATTTTACCTCTAGAACGCTAATAAAGTATTATAGATATTGTAAGACACCTTGTATAGTTATACAGGGTATCTTATAATAATTGCCCCACCATAATGTGCAGATAGAGCGGAATAAACTAAGCAGGAAAGTTCTTTACCATTCTTTTGTATAACTTAATAAAAGATTTATTATTGAGTAAAGTTTGGCAATCATGATCTTTAGCCGGACGCACGTTGATGAATCGCGCGCCTGATAGTGTGCGTGAGCGTTCAACTGTCACAGCGCAATTCACCGATGTGCGCCTGGCTAAAAATAAGCGATGTTTGGCCAACTTTACTCAATAATAATTCTTTTATTAAGCGTTATAAAAAAATGATAAAGGACTTTCCTGCTTGAATTAATCCGCTCTCCTTGCACATTTCGAGTGGGGCGATTATTATCAGACACCCTGTATATGTAAATACGTATGTACAATATACATCTATAGTTTTAATTAAAACTTATTGTAATAAAATACAAACACACGAGTAAGAGTATGTTCCGCTAATTCTTTTTAATTAATATCTCAATAATTATTGCAAAAATTATAAAATGATAAACAACTTTTTTCTGTTCAATTTATTGCACTTTACCCATTCGTGAGCGTTAGCATAATCTTTATCAGATATCATGTAAATATACAGGATGTCCTATAATAGCCGTATTATCTCTGTGTGCAGATAAAACAGATAAAACCAAAGAGGAAAGTCTTTTACCGTTTTGCGATTTTCGTAACAATTATTAAGAAATTAATTAAAAGAGATCGACCAATTGGTGCGAATATAAGCGCACAGCGAGAAGAGACACCAAAAATTTGCGGTCGTTCAATGAAAAAATATTGGTCAAGGCGAGCGACAGTTTTAAAAGGAACGCATTAAATAATGGTTACGATGAGCAGAATGTAAACCTGAATTTTTATTTCTATAGCAAGCATATATCAATGAAGCCTTTTTCACCGCGCGCACATTAATCGATTTTTTAATTAATTTTCAATACTTATTGCGAAAATCGTAAAATGGTAAAGTATTTTTCTCTTTCAAGTAAAGGATTTTACTTGCTCTACCTGCACGAGAGGTAATACAGTTATTATGGGAAATTCTGTATATGATATTTCAAAAAATGTTAAAAAAGTTTAAGGAGTTATGTTCCTGGTTAATAGAAAAAACATTTTTTATAAACATGCGAATTTCTTATAAACTATCCAAAAATGCTTTGTTTCAATGATATAAAATGTTGAAAAAAAATTAAACAGTAATGTTCTTTCCAAGCACCTTTTTAAAAGTGAGTTCGATTCCAATAAATTTAGCCACGTTTAGCCACGTTTTGAATGTTTTCCGGATTTTTAGCGGAGAATATTCGTGCATTGGAGATTGGATATATCATGTTGTCATTTGATCATAATACTTAATCAGAATCATTATGCCATATCATTAGGCCATATTGCAAGGCTAAAATAAAAAAGGTAAATCGCCACCGATATTTCAAGTCGATAAAAATTCAAATAATATGTAAAATATTAATATTTATAAATTATATTATATCATACATTGTTGTATTCGTTTCAAACAGTGCTATAATTTTTAACATTGAAATATTTAATTATTTTTAAAAAAATTATGTATATCTCTTCGTTAACACAGATAACTTTTGAAAGTAGTCATTATGTTTACAATAAAGTTCAGTTTCAAAATCATTTAATTTCATATACAGGATGTCCCAGAACTGGCGGAAAAGTTTTTAATGACAGATTCTTCACGAAATTCTAAGCCAAAAAGCTCTTTACAAAAAAGTGATCCGATGAATAGAATTTGAATGGTGAGACATTGAAGTTAATGTATGGGAGCGCATAAAATTCGCTCGGTCAGAATCGGCACGATCAGTTTGACTCATGACTTTGACTCATTACTCGTATACCGATTATTTTCTGTACACCATTTGATTCATCTTATTATTCTGTACATAAAAAGTATTACGATACAATTATTGAACAATAAATAATTTTCGAGATATTTTATATTTTATACTAAAATATGTCAGATTAAGATACAAAATAACTCAAAAAATTCTTAATAAAAAAATATTTATTATAGTGTTTTGGAAAGCTCTCAACATAAGCTATAAAAATATGCAATAAAAAATAGAGGATTTTATTTAAGAAATTAAAGATGTCCTTGACTTGACCTAAACGATGCCATCCAAGGTCAAACCAATGATTCCATCTTATGTTCATCTCAAAATCATATGTACAATTTTTGTTCAAAATGTTTTTCTCTTTTTGTTCAAAATGTTTTTCTCTAAAATGCTTAGTTTTTGAAAGAAAAGGGATGCACGGGTGGTCTAGGACATCCTGTATATTTATTATTGTCTATCTCTTTTAGTTTAAAAGATAAAAGGAGGTAACCAATTCTGATAGGACATTCTGTATTCTAAGCACGAGATTTGCTCGCTCGCATCGCTCATTTGCAGCTGTTTAATATTATCGCGTATTATTAAATTATTACATGTATCGCACCCGATCTCCATAACTGTGAACAAATGACAAGTGTACTAAGTGACTACAAATATATCATTTTCTACCAAAAGTCAGGAAGTATTTTACTCAGAACGTGGATCCTTATTCTCTGGACATACAGATTTCGAAAAATCATTTCCTTAGAGACTAAGTACACAACAGTGATTCTGTTTAAAAAAATTAAAATTATCTTGAAATAACTTTATGATTTTCACTCAAGATTAAAGATTAAATCTATGGCATCATCTTATATCCATTCAAAATTACAAATTTCTGTACAAAATGTTCTTTTTTATAAAAGACAGGAAAAGCCTTTTTTTATTGTTAATTTTTTATGTATTGTTACATTCGCGATTTATTAATTGAAAGCGCGCATTGCCAACACTTTAAAGATTTTAAAGATGAAACATATTACAATTGTAAGATACGTTTTATAGATCCGTCCAACAGCACAGTGATGAATTGTGCACATGCAATTTTATCTATAATCTCACGAGAAAGTTATGTTAATTCCGACAATCTTCATAAATTTGCATCTAATATAGCTAAAGAAAATTTTTTCTATTTGTAAACTGAGCATAACATGTCTGTGCCAAATGTTCTTCTCCAAAAGGTAATTCTAATTTTGATTTTAATTCTTCAAAGATTTTCAGTTTCTATTACCTACCTCATCCAAAACTGATCGCGCTTTTCCTTTTAAGCTTGATGTTGAATACTAGTTTAATGAATATCTTTAATGAATCACTCCAAGCATTTGTTCGCGCTATCAAATTGAATTATGCAAAATATTTGCAAAGAGGAACACTTCCATCATAAGTATCCAATTTTAATTTAAAATCAAGTTTAGAATTAATAGTTTCACGATTTCTATATTCTAACGAATTTATATTTTTTAAACCACTTAATTCATTATCCCACTGCCGCATATTCTCTCCTATTCGACGGATCTCCTCATCTGGCTAGTGCAGAAGTGTGTCAAATTCAGCTCGTTGTTGTTGCTGTCTTTCGATTGATGAATTTCTTGAGTCGCCACCTAGAGAGTTGATGTAGCAGGACGAAAGGGAGTTGCAGTCCATAGTCTTTTTCGCGTTGTCATTCCCGTATCCGATTGTGAATTCTGTTGCATTGTTTTCATAATAATATCGTCAGAATTTCTTTTTTTTAATTTTGTGTCGTCTTCTATTCCGAACGAGCTCTCAAAATGTTACGTCCGCGAATCAATATCGAAAGCGCGCATCAACACTTTAAGTAAGAGAAACTCTCTTTTTTCGAGATTGCAGCAATCTCGAACTTAGCATGTTGTTGCCGCGCGACTGCGTCGTCGCCGCGCGCACGATGCGAGGCAGCGTTTCTGCGACCGAGCGAAAACGCGCGGCATCAATAAATGTCGCCCTTCTTGAAGAATCCAAGATAAAATGTGACAAACAAGTCACATAAAAACGGTCGGCGGAAATGAGCGAATTTCGGGAACCTTTTGGATCCTTCGAGAAGGCGATGACTTTATAAAAGTGAGCCGACGGCCGAACTCCGGGCAGTCCGCTCAGAGTGATCGACGCGTGTATGCTTTTCGGGCGAGATTTGGCTTCGAACAAAGAAATACTCGTATATTTCAGTGCCGTTGTGTGACTACCGGAGTTATTCCGAGACAGACGATTTATCGCTGTTTATCCGCCGCGTGCGAATTACAGTCGTATGACACGTGTATTTAATCGTGTAAAAAATGTACATATATTCGTCTTAGAATTAATCGCGTCTCGATACTCGCGGGTGTCTGTCCGTCGTCCGTCTCACTTCGCGCTTGTCTTTTTGGAACACGCTCACTTCGCACGTTCACATATAACTTTCGCGCACACTCTTTAAAGAAACATTTAAGGAACTTTATTATAAAATAGAATAACTCGAGAAACAATTAGGAAACAGTTTGAAAGAATAAAGCTGCCAGTAACACTCAACAATTCGATAGCTGACTCAATTTCAATATGTCTATCGTTGTTGATCAAAAACTCACTCAACGTCTCAGAGATCATCTTCATTTATGCCGCAACGAGCGGCATAATATCATGTCACAAAAATAATATAAGGTCGTGAGCGAATACAGCACAGTAAACTGAACGGAAAATCTTCTTTACCATTTTTTTCTATAATGCTTCATAAAGCAGAGAGAGAGAGAAAGAGAACAAAGAGAGAAACAGAGAAAGAGAGAGAGAGAGAGAAAGCAGCATGACTAACGTATAAACAAATAAGCAAGTGATATATAATTTGGTGACAATATTATAAAATAATAATAAGAATATTAGAATGAAAATAAGGAATTAAGAAAAATTAAATATATAATTAAAATAGATATTTAAAAGAAAATTTTTATTTTATTTCTATTTCATTATATGTGTGTGCGTGTGCGTGAGCGTGAGCGTGTGCGCGCGCGCGCGTGTGTGTGTGTGTGTGTGTGTGTGTGTGTGTGTGTGTGTGTGTGTGTTTGCACGTGTGATAACTAAATATAAATATAAATATAAAATGTATGTATCCGGTTGTGTGTTAAAAAAATTGTATCCGGATGGTGCGGACGGTAGATGGTCTCAAGCCAAATAATGATATTCGAGCCGATTTCGAGCACGTGCGCTGTTGCCACATGGTTAACGAGTATCGAGAAAGAGAGAGAAAGAGAGAGAAAGAAAGAGAGCGAGAACAAGTAAGGAGCAAGCGAGATAACTAACATGAAAGAGTTTCGAAGTCTTGCTCGCAAGGCTCGCTTTATCTATAATCTCTCGCGTTGTATATCGTTACTGTAAAATTTTTGTTTTTCGCACTTATTAATTCGAAAATAATTACAATGAATTAATGATATTTTACCAATTAAAATAATATTAAACACGATATAAATCGTATAATTTTTAATCAATTATGTAAATAAAATTATAATTACAATTTTATTAAAAATAATCCGATTTATATCATATTTAGTGTCATTTTAATTGCAAAAATGTAATTAATCCATTACAATTATTTTCAGTTATATAAAAAGCAAAATATAGAAATTTATTTTCTATAGTAAGGTGACATATATACGTCAAAGATTACAGATAAAGGGCCTGGCGAGCGAGACTTCGAAACTCTTTAAATTTGTCAGCTCGCTCCTTTATTTTTTTTTGCTCTCTTTTTTGTGGACTTTTCAGCATCGGGATCTTTCCTTATCTACAAAATATAAATCTTTTATAGAATAAAAACTGAAACTTGCATTTTGCATTTTATCAGTATGACTATGGATTAACGAGATTTTTGCGATTAAAATAATACCATAACATGACATAAATGGTATTATATTTAATTTTCAATTATGATTACTTATTTCATTAAAAATTATACAATTTATATCGTATTTCGTATCATTTTTATCGCAAGAATGTCATTAATTCATTAAATTTATATTCATATTGACAAAATGCAAGTTTAAGTTTCTTTTTTATAAAATGTTTATATTTTGCAGATAAAAAAAGATCTCTGATGCCGCATCATCCGGATACGTGCTCGCATCTTCCGCACTATCCGGATATGTACCTGCGCTAATATGCGCAGAGGTACTCTTTTGCAATTTTTTTTTCTTTAATATAAAATAATTGCTAAATTGATTTTATACATAAAAACATTATTTCTATTTTACTAAAAAATTATATAAAATTAATTATTTATATGTATATTTGTAACGGTCGGTTTTTCCCGAGCGCGGTTGCGGGATAGCTCGGTCGAGATCAGGGCTCGGAAGGATAGCAAGCACGAAATGCGAGTGTTTGTGTAAATAAATAGTATCTTTATTTAAATGATCAGAATGGTTTATAATGGGTATGATCGTGCGCGAATGAATGAGTACACGGGTGTGTGTATGCGAATGTGTGAGTGTGTATGTGAGCGGCGCAGGCGGATGCCCGTACGAGATTTCGCGTGGTACAAACGGCGTGTACCGGCGTGTGCGTATGCATCTCGGGGGTGCGATCGGGTGCGTGACGAACTCGGGTGCGCGCCTACAATGCACCCGCGGACGGTGCGCTTATGCGACGGATCGAGCGCGGTGCGCAAGAATCGATGTTCACGATCGATAGGTGGTGTCACCCGTCGGATGGATAGCGCGATGGCGCGCGGTATATCTCCGCGAGGAGCGGAAGCCTCGCGGCTTGGCGAATCGTGCGCTGATAAATTCGACGCGTAGGGCAGTCTTACGTCCCTTGGCGTGCGGTTTCAGTTGCCGTAATAATGGTGAGTCTCAGTCGGTTTGTGACGGCTCGCGAGATATCTCGCGATGATTCGAGATCAGCAGGAGCGGTTCGCGGTTGGAATAGGAGCGCCCGGCAGACGGAAATATCCGTCGGTGGCGGGTAAATTCTCACCGCTAGAAATATTGCCGGACGATCGGAGGTTCGATCGGAAACGCTTTGCTGGGAAAGCCCAGCAGAGACGGAGTACTCCCAACCTCGATCTCGCTTTTTAAGCGTGTGGATTCTTCAGGATGCTCTGAGCGTCGTACTGACTTCAGAGAAGCGGAGAAGGTTCCGTCTTTTTACCGGGTGGAGCGCTTATTTATACCCTGTGTTGGCGCAATAATTATTTATTAAACAATTCGGTTGAGCTCATTCGCGGCTCGGGAATATTCGGAAACGGTCGGAGCGGTTTCCCGAGCGCGCGACTCGTGCTCCGGTATGATATGCCGAACCGGTGGTATAAATATAAACAAACATTTAGGCGCGCTCAACGGTTTTGATATAATGGGGCGCATAGCGCCTTCACTCTACAGTCCCGTGACTGCTGGACGTGGGACGGCGATCTTTTACGCGCGCTGGTCCGACCGATGGTCATTGGGCGGCGGCGTCCGGCGGGTGGACGGCCGGATAACGATATACGCATCGTTACATATTAATATGAATTATTCAGTATAATTAATAATAATTGTATTATCTTTATATATTAAACAATTATATACGATATCTCCGAAAATTTCAAAATTCAAATTTTGCAATGGAATAATTCTGGAAATATTAAATAATAAAAATTCTTTTCAATTTCTTTTAGCGTTTATTTTCTTAAATGTAATAGCTTTTTATTTTACACCTTACGATTTTTATGATTGCCTGTGATTCGTGCATCTAATAATTGATAACTGAACATTTAAAGCTTCACTTACTCTACATACAATAATTAATTAATAAATTTAAAACTTTAATATCAATCTTGTTACTAATAAAATACTAATAAGCTATAAAAATGAAAATTTATATATACTTTTATTTTTATATAAAGTTCCCAACTTTTTATTATCAACGTGTTATTGTTTAATATCAACATATAAAATATGAATATAATAATTAATTAACCAATTTAATACCGAATTGATCTTATAATTATTATCTAATAATAAATACATATACGTATGTTTCCATCTTCATATATCATCAAATTCACAAATATATATATAAATACACACACGTTATCAGCATATTATAAGTAACAAAATAATTTTGTTGATATTGATCATGTTGATATTAAAAAGTTGATAATAAGTTGAGAACTTTATATAAAAATAAAAGTATATA
>JBCEZY010000021.1:19879-31929 GCA_039654445.1 Cataglyphis savignyi | reverse complement strand
AAAATATTTTGATATCAAAGAAATCTTTTATCTTAGTATAAAAATTTTGCTGATTATTAAAATTTAGTAAAATTTTTTAATAAATTTTAATTGTCTATAAATTAATATATATATAATATTATTAAATATTTTCTCAAAACACTAGCTGAGAATTTTAAATAACCCATAAATAAAAATTAAATTTTATTTTGTTAAAAATATATGTGTATAAATCTAGCATACATCCATAACAAATGTACATCTAATGGACATCTATGATGGATTTATAGACGACATCTACCGTGGAGATAATATGAGTTTCTATTAGAAATCTATACAATATCCACTGTGGAAATAGATGTCGCATGGAGCTATAGATGCTATCTGGACGTCGAATGAATGCCATGTTCCGTGTGGGTACTTGTCATTTAAACCTGACTTAATCTTGCAATATTTTGTTCTTTTTCCAAATCCATCGTTGCTGAGCGCTTATGGTGCGAGTTAATGGAAGTTAATGAGCTGAATGAGCGTTGATGATTCCATTACAAATCACAAGATTCTATTAGCGGAGACTGTAATATTTAACTCTCGCTTAAAAGATTCTCGTGCTTTGTAAATGGATTCCTGATACTCGATGTAATCTACTGGTTTGCGTCTATCTAAATTAGTATCTATCTATTACTTTCATCTGCTTAAATTAAAAATAAACACGATATAATGTTAATAAGCAGCACGACATCGTTTGTGCAACAATTTTACCAGTATAATCGACATCATTACAATTTTCACAATCTTTAGATTGATCAAATTCACAATATTTAAAAACATTATTTCATATTGTAGTTGCACAATAGTTATCCCAGCATTAATATATTTTGTGTATACAAATACACTATTTTTCGCATAAAAATCCCACTGTAAATAAAAGAGATTAATTAATTTTTTAAAAATTCTTAAGCTTATGTTACGTATACATACTCTTGTAAAATAAAGATATAACAAACATTATTCGCCATTAATTGTTATGTCATTTCGTAGAATGAATAAAATCTCGAAAATTTATAAATATGTTTGATACTAAAACATAATAATAAGACAGTGACATAAGAGGTTAGAATATCTTTCGTATGTGCAGTAGGTAATGTAGAAAATTATTAGAATATCCTTATTATTTATATACAGATTTTTTGTTGCATACCTGTGTTTTTCATGTTGTCCGTAAACAATTAATTATTGTATCGTATTTTTACGCATTTAAAATTTCACGTATTTTCATGTAATTTCACGTACAGTCATGGCATCGTCTTACGAAATACTTCAAAGGACTATCCTCCCCCCCCCCCACTCTCTCAACAGCATCAAGCATTAGTTTTTTGTTTTTCAAGACAAATATTAACCAACTTTTAATTAGTTTTTCCGTGACCAATAAACGATTGCGCATCGATTGAACTAAGATTGAAACAAAAATAATATCTTTCCGGCTAACTTCACACAAAATTTTATTTTTGTATTTAAAAAAAAAATTAACCAACAAACGACTAACAAACGATTTGTCAAAAAAAAATTATAAAAGTGAATGTTAACCGGCTAACTTTATGGAGCTTCAGTATGGTATATAGTTCAGTGTGTGGCGCGGATTCAATAAATAACTAGACTTTGTAACGTTTCATAAAGTTTAAGGTTCGAAAGATGCGTACAATAAGATGATCAGCAAACGAATGAATAAATGTTATAAAGTTTTATAAATGTTTTTCATGTTGCTATGTATCAAATTAAATCAATAAATGAGATGAATGAAATTAGTTGGTGAATGAATGAAATGAAGTTGATAGCGCTGAAGTTGGTAGTATTGAAGTTGTCGCTGTACGCCACAGCACTTCCCTCCCAGCGACGTTCTCCGTTGCAAATTTAAAGGCCATTGAACGTTAAAAAATTTTAGTCGTAATCGGCCGTAAGAAAATTGACCAATCACAATCAAACTTTCTAAAACACAATAAGAATGTTTCAACTGTAATTGGTTGATTTACTTATGGTTTTATGATTAAGATTAAAATTTTTTAATGTGCAATGACCTTAATTTTCTTCTTAGGACCAGAATAAGTTTTAAGTTGTTTACCCGAAGAAGTCAAAGTAAATGAATCAGAAGGAGTAGAAGGTGTCGTAAACGCCAAAGTGTCAGTGTCTATTTCTTTTGGAAGGAAAACTGGTTTAAGACGTTCGGTAGTGATATTTACAATTTTACTTGAAATATCAATCAATCGTGAAAAGATAATCATTAATTCTTTCAATAGAACGAAAAAAACCAGAATATGGAGGTTGAAGAGATTTTCTAACTGTATCATCTCTAACCCAAACGTGAGTACAATCGTATAAATTTTTATGAAAGAAAGGAGTTTTCTTATGATGATAGGCAGTTGGTCTTGATTTAATTTCCCTCATATAAATTCTATGTTGTTCAATATAAATTTTAGGATCAGAAAGATCTTCTTCAATAAAAAATTCTCCAGGAATTCTTAAGTGTTGATTCATAAAGCATTTCCGCTGGAGATGCATTTAAATCTTCTTTGAAGCAAGTGCAAAGTCCAAATAGAACGGTTGGTAAAATCTCAATCCAATTTTCCTTTGCGTGATGGCACTTTTTAAAGTTTGATGCCATCTTTCCAAAATGCCATTGAAAACTGAAGTTCTTATTTGCTCGCTATAACTTTAAATAATACAGCTTTAAACTGAGAACCTTGATCGGTTGTAATTGTTTGGGGGGCACCATATCTCGCAACCTAATGTGCATAGAAAGCTGAGGAAACAGTTTCCGCAGAGATTTCTGTCAAAGGACTTGCCTCGGGCCATCTGAAAATCTGTCAAACATGATTAAACAATAACGAAAATTTTGACAAATAGGAAGAGGCCCAATCAAATCAAAATAAATATGTTGAAAACTTTGATCTGGAACAGCAATTTTCTGTGGAAGATTTTTAGTGTGTTTCTGAACTTTAGCATGTTGACAAAGTAAACAAGATCTTGCCCATTCTTCTTCATGGTTGGCCAAATAAATTTCTGTTGTATTAATTTACAGGTAGAACGACCACTTGTCGTTCTACCTGTAAATGGGTGAGATAAACCATGAACAACATCAAATATTTTTCTACGTTGTTGAAGTACATAAGGACGAATGTTGACAGTAGAACAGTCACAGAAAATGGGTAGTAGAACCAGAAAGTATAAGTTTCTGTAGCTTGAGAAATGGATTAGTAAGAAGTGTTTTTAATTCTTCATCTTCTTTTTGTAACTCGGCTAATTCTTCCAGAGAAACTATCATTGGCATCGAAACGGATTCGATTCTTGAAAGGGAATCTGCAACTACATTTTGTTTGCCAGAAATATGCTCGAAATTAGTTGAAAATTGAGTTATGAAATCAAGATGTCGAATCTGTCTGGGAGATGCTTTATCTAATTTCTGTTGAAAAACATAAATTAGAGGTTTATAATTTGTCCGAATGAGGATTTGACATCCTTCAAGCATATATCTAAAATGTTTAATGGCTAGATAAATATCAAGAAGTTCTCGATCGTAAGTACTGTAATTACGTTGAGTGTCATTTAACTTTTTTGAGAAAAATGCAATTGGTTTGTTAATCCCATCAATTATCTGTTCTATAGATGCACCTACTGCAAAATCTAATGAGTCACAAGTAAGGATGAGAGGTACATTCAAAGCAGGATGTGCTAAAGTGGAAACCCATAAAAGTTCTTCCTTACAATTCTTAAAGGTTTCATCCACTTCAGAAGTCCAAGTAATTAATCTTCTATCTCTTTTCTTATACTTTAAATATTCTGTTAAAACCGCTTGATGTGATGCAGCGTTTTTTAAACATCGACAATAGAAATTAATTATTCCTATGAATCTTCGTAACTCATGTATAGTTTTTGGTTTTTTATAATCTACTATAGCTTTAACCTTTTCAGATGTTGACTTAATTCCTTGCTTAGAGACTAAATAACAAAGGAAAGGAATTTCATGTTTGATAAAGAGGCATTTGGACAAATTGATAGTCATGCCAAATTGTTAGAGACGATTAAAAACAGTGTGAAGATGTATAGAATGCTCTTTCTCGTCCATAGATGCAATTAATATGTCATCAAGATAGCAAAAACAAAAATCAAGTCCTGATAGTATAATATTCATGAGACGTTGAAAAGTTTGAGCAGCATTACGCAAATCAAAAGGCATTACAAAGAATTCAAAGAGGCCAAAAGGTGTAGTAACAGCTGTTTTGGGTATGTCTTCTTTAGCTACAGGTACTTGATAATAGGCTTTAACCAAATCAATTTTTGAAAATATGTTTTTATCATGTAAACCAACAGTGAAATCTTGTATATGAGAAAGTGGATATCGATCGAGAATAGTGGCTGCGTTCAAAGCTCAATAATATCCACAAAGTCTCCATAAATTTTGTTCATTTTTGGGAATCATATGAAGTGGAGCTGCCCATGTACTGCTTGACGATCGACAAATTCCTTGTTTTACCATAAGGTTGAATTCATCCCTTGCAAATTTTAATTTTTCTGAAGACAGTCTACGAGCTGTCGAAGCAATCGGAGGACCTTTAGTAATAATATGATGTTCCACATGGTGAATCTTGGTTGTAAAAATGGAAGCAAAACTAGTTAATTCAGGGAAATCAGCAAGAATCTTATAAAAAGGTGAGTCAGGAAATATAGTGCAAACTATTAAATGATAAACTTTAGATAGTTTTCCTATAAAAACCGGTAACACTATCAAGAAGTTGTTTAGTTTTTATGTTGACTAAAATTCCATAATGAAAAAATCTGCTCTTAAAATAGGTCTTTGAATATCCGCAATGCAAAACTTCCATCTCAAAACTCTCCTTAATCCAAGATTTAAAGTTAACGTTTTGAAACCATAAGTGTTAATCTTGATACCATTAGCTGCATAAAGTTTAAAAGAAGAAGCTTGAGAGCTTTAATATTAATTTTTTAGGAATCAAAGCTTTGATATTAATTTTTTAGGAATCAAAGAAATGTCAGTTTCTGTATCGATTAAAAAATTAAGTCTTGAGGACTTGTCAAAAATAATGAGACGATTGGTAGATGAACCGTTGTCAGCCGCCTCACAATTCAATGGTGGAGTTAGTTTTCCTGATTATCAATTAGAGATTTAAACATGTCACAAGGCATGATACAGTTTAACACTTTAGTACCGAATTTTTTAAAAACAGATTTTTTGGTTTTCTTTTTCTATTTTATTTCTTGACAATGATCTAAATCTTCTTTTTTCTTTGTATCTAAATTTAGATCTACTATGAGAGCGTTTAATTTCAAGTGCAGCAATTCTAAATTTGAGATCTGCCAAATTTGAAGTATATTCTTTAACTGAGGAAGCTATTGGCGCTACTTGCAGGCTAATTTCGTGATTCATAATTTTATCAGCTAGTTCAGCGAGTTTAATTAAAAGACAATCTTCAACAACTGCTAAAGTAATTTGAACTTGGAAAGGTAATCTTTGTAACCAAATTGAATGCAAAATGTTTTCCGAAATAGCTCCTCCCGCTAATTGTTTAATCGTTTAGTCTCGTAAAAATTTTGATAGTTTTTGTCATTTAATTCTATTCCGGCTAATAATTGTCGAAGTCGTTTTTCTTCAGAATCCGTGAATCGGTTAATTAAAATGTTTTTAATATGAAGATGTTTATCTTTTTCAGGTGGATTTTCGATTATCTCCGCAATTGCTAATAACGCTTGCTCAGGAAGATAGCGAATAACTGAGCTATATTTAACGTCGTCTGAGCAAATTCGAAAGATTGTAAATTCACTTTCTAATTGAGCAAACCACAATTTAAGCTGCTTATGCAAACATTCGGTAATTTTAAAAGACGAAATTCATTTGAATGGATCTCATTTGGCTGACCTTATTGATGAGGCTCACTACCGGTATGACGAAGAGATTCCAATTATTTGTTAAGTGTTGTTGGAATTCCTCTGATGGAATTGACGCTGAAGTGCTTGGAGTAGCAATCGGAGATCTATCCAAAGGCATCGTAGATTTTTTCTTGATATGAAAGTTTCCGAAGTTGATGGTTTAAATTCACCCGTGCGGGTACACAAAATATTTTCACAATCTTGTATTATGTCGGCTGATCATGTCGGCTGATCACTTCGGGGTCACCAGTTGTGGAGCGGATTCAATAAATAACTAGACTTCGTACGTTTGATAAAGTTTAATGTTCGAATGATGCGTACAATAAGATGGTCAGCAAATGAATGAATAAATGTTATATAGTTTTGTAAATGTTTTTTATGTTGCTATGTATCAAATTAAATCAATAAATGAGATAAATGAAATTAGTTGGTGAATGAATGAAATGAAGTTGGTAGCGCTGAACTTGATAGTACTGAAATTGGCGCTGTATGCCACAGAGAGATAGAAATATATGCCATCTTACTCTAAACGAACGCATGCGCATGACAGTGTTGCTGCTACTACATATGATTACATATGGAAAATGCTGAATTGTGATCAGAAGTATATTTGAAGAATAATTCTGCTAAATGAGTGTGCTGCACCTTTTTGCAATAATTCCGACATTATTTTAAATATTTTTTAGATATAGGTAATATAAATTTTTAATCATTTTTCATATATAAATTTAACGATGTTCATGCTGATCACATTTTAAATTGTCATAAATTATATTTCAAAATTATTAGATTTATTGTTTTGCTTTTACATATTTATGAAAAGAAAAATATGCTTAGTAAATGTAGGTATGATAGCAAATCTATGGCTATGCTTAACATTTTTTCTTAATGTGCCTTTATCTTGCTTTTTCAATAATTTATTAAATTTAAAAAAATGTTTTGTTTAGCATTACATGTTCTATATTCCTATTATTACATAGTTTATTATGTATTTTACAATGTTTTTAAATATAAATATTTTAATACAATAAAATTACTATTATAATATTTTTGTTTTTTATTTTTTATTTCTTTTTATTTTCTTACTCAAATTGTCTTTTCACACGTTTCCTGTACAATAGAAATTTTTATGTATATTGTTTTTACTACGTATATTTTTAATTTCAATTATAACAATTTACTGTTATTGCCATTTCCATTCAAATATCAGCGGGAGTTGTCAAAAAATGGCGGACCTATCAAAAGTTGCTATTACGTGCCAGTTACGGGGACTCTAGGATTATGATTGGCGAATGCGGATTAACCAATCAGCCGGTAAGCTACTTTGCTCTGATTGGCCAATCGGCAACCGTCAATCGTCTCAACCGCAATCAAGCTTGCAACCCGTAGTGTAATATGGTCTTAACACAGCGCTCTCTTTTGCTATACTACGCGCGAATTCATATGATTAAAAACAAAACCTATACCACAGTATAAGTACAGTAGGGTCACTCTGTTGAAAATTGTTGCTAATGGTTGTCCCTTGCGCATGACGAGTTGCACAACTAACAATATGGCGACCGCGTAGTGCCCAGTAGCGTCACAGTAATGAAGAAGGCTACATGTAATATGTAATATTTTAGTGTATACTTTAATTACATATAAAGTTTTATTTTATTTATATTTTATAAAGTATTATTATATTATTCAATATGAGATATTTTATTGTATAATTCTTTTTTTGCTTATTGTCGCTTTATATTTTTGTTGTATAATCATATTATATTTATTATTTTTATTAATTGTATAGATTCATTAATATATAAAATAGTATTATGAATTAAAAGCAATATTAAATGTTAAATTAATTTTTCTCATGACATCTTTTGTAAGCCTCACAATACATAGATTTCTATCTTAACTAGTATGTATCATCATTCAAATTAAAGCGCACATCCAGCAATATGGCGATTGTTTAGCATCGAGAACAAAGCAGCCGACCTAGAGTGACTCTACTGTATTTACCTATACTGCGTCTATAGATTACGTCACGTGTAATATAGATTTTCAATACTGAATATTGAAACGCAGTGAATATCTATGTGTGATGCAGATATTGAGATATTCTCACTTCCGTGATACAAGGAGTTTAATGATCTTGTTCTCTATTCTTTACTTCTATATATGGTTAGGAAATGCTTTAAAGTTTTGAGGAGGAAAAGTGAATTAAGCTGTGGTGCTTTGTTTCGCCAAGACATAGAAATCCGTATAAAAGAAGAAAATAATAGTGAGTTAAAAGTCGAGTTGATTAAATTCTTGCTATATTAAAGAACAAAATTTTGTAATATTAAATGTGAGTGATAAACATTACCAAAATTAATTAATGACGATATTTCTTTTGATCATATTTTTACTTTCATGTTAAAAGTTTTTGAAGATTATTTTTCTTGTTTTACTTAAACAGTTTTTAATTACACTATATTGGCGAAAATGTAATAGATGCAAAATGTATAAATATTTCTCTAATTGGCAGAAATGGAAGCTGTACTTCAACAAAAAGTCATAGATGTTGCCAACCATGTTGAGCAGCAATTGGATGCAGAGTTGGAGAAATTAGATAATTTGGATATAAATGATTATGAGAAGATACGTGCACACAGATTAAATGAATTAAAGCAAATGCAAAAACAAAAACAGAATTGGCTGTCTTTGGTAATATATCATGATATGTAAAAAAACATTAATCTGTCCAAAAGTAGTAACATATAATAAAAAAACACATGATATTTATTATTAAATTTGTAATATTATATTAAGGAGAAATGTTATATAATATCTGTTAAACAAAAGAAATATACAAATATATATTAAAATATAGTATGTTATATATATAATTATATATTATTACAGGGTCATGGAGAATATACAGAGATATATGATGAGAAAGAGTTCTTTGAAATATCCAAGAAGTCAGAAAATATCGTTTGTTTATTTTATAAAGATGATTCTCAACGATGTAAAATTGTAGATTATCATTTCAAGATTCTTGCAAAAAAACACATTGAAGCAAGATTTTGTAAATTAAATGTTGAAAGATGTCCATTTTTAACAGGTATTAAAATATCTATCTAAAATATTGTAGTAATATAATATATTTATTGTATTATAATGCATATTTATATATTACAGAACGATTACGGATTAAAATTATACCTACAATCACGCTAATTGTGAATGGTAAAACTAAGGATTATATTGTAGGCTTTACTGAATTAGGGAATTGTGATGATTTTTCTACAGAAACACTGCAGTATCGTCTTGCACAATCTGGTGTAATCAATTATGATGATGATTTGCATCTTTCAGAAACTGGCAAAAAACCATTAAGCCTATTTAAACCTTCAAAGCATAAGACCATTAAAGGACGCAAATCGGATGATTCTGATGACGATTAAAGCTATATTTAAATATGAAAATTTATACAAATTTTTCTTTATGCATTAAATTTAATTATTATGCTTTTCTTGTTTAATAGTAAGCTGAATATTTCTTATAATAAAAAAAATTAATATGTTCTGTATTCTAACACATTTGAAATTATTATAGCACAATAGCTAGAATTATAAATAGCGCCAGTTTTTATTACTAATTTTTTTTTATTTTTGCTTATTTATGAACACATTTTAAATTATATATATTTTTGTATCAAAATAAATTTATGATATTAAACTTTCCATATGTAATTTAAATTCTATTGAAATAAAGTTATTTTATAACAATTGTATTATATATATTTCATAATATTTTAAATATTGTAGTATAAATATATCTTTAATTATTATATAGAGGAGAAAAGGAGTTTTCTTAAGTAGGATATAGAGAGAGAAAAGAAAAAAAAAATTTATATCTTTAAAGAAAATTTATATGATAAAATTATATGTTTGAAACATTACAAAAATAGTATAAAATGAATTGTAACATAAATGTTTAATTTTTATTTATATATTCATAAGATCTTACAAATGAGAGAAACAACATGATACTTTTTGTTTTACAATAAAAAGAAAAAATTAAATTAGATTTTTGAAATTAATATACAGAATATAGAAAAATAGTAACTTTATATTCCATATTAAACTGCAATATATTGTAAAATATGATAGATTGCTGTACAAGTTATTCAGAATATCACAGTAATAAGAATTGCAATGACAGAATTATATATACATCAAATTAATTTTCTAATTTTAAAATGTTCTAAAATATGTATATATGCGTTCATACGTTTATCTCCAAGTTTATCTCTATCTAATAAGAAGAGAATTTTATTATCATAATAAAGCAACTAGTATACTATTGGTATACTAGTATACTATTTGGAAAATAACTATATTTAATTACCATCATCAAAATTACTTTTAAATTATAATGTTACAAAAATCTATGCTCTATCCACAGTTTTTACAAGAAAAAATATTAACCTAGTCAGATTTTTTTTTAAACTTTTTAAATCACGTTAGATTGTTGCATCAATATGTCGAATAATCATACTATAAGTATTTGTAATTATTTCATGTATTAAGGAAAATAAAGTAAAATATTAGAAAAACTTTTTAATCTTTCATAATATCATGAACAATTTTGTATCAGTATCAGAAGGAAAATTTGTTTACAATATATATGTAAAATATATGATTTAAAAAATTGTAAAATAAGATAAGACATGTTGACATATGAAACTATTTACAAAGTATAGGAAATATTTTCTTGTGATCATATATATGTAAGTATACCAGTTTCAATGCGCTGATCACTCCTTATCTACGTACATGGAATTTAATTAGGCTAATCTATATATAATACTCATAGGGCAATGGTAAATTTATTAACAAAAATATTTGCATTACAACTAATTAATGCAAACTTATACTTTTTTTGAATTAATGAAACAACAGAACTTCTGATAAGAATCCAAAAGTTAAACTTTAAATTTATTTTAATTAAGCTCTAAAATTGTCACTATATGATAATAAACCATCCGAAAATAAACCATTCTTAATGTATATTCACATTTGTAACAATCTATGTATTTTAATTTGTTTCCATTATTGAAAACATAATCTTATCCAGCCATTGAGAAATGCATCAATTCAGATTATTTTATACAAATATTCATATGTGAGAAAATCACATAAGCATATGTCTTCTACCTTTAATACGGTTTACCAAATTACAAATCTTAAGTGCTGGCCCAAGTTTTAGTCCCATATACTTCATCATCATATCACTATTAAGAAGAAGTAAAGCTTTGCCATCAATTTCCTAAAAATATTATTAATTTTACAATAAGTCATTTAATAAATAAAACATTATAATACTTTTTGTATTTAACTCACGTGTTTCCTAAACAAATCTGCGTGTTGTCCTAGTGCTGGATCTGTAATGGCAATATAATGTATTACATCTTCAATGGTCCATTCTGCTGGTTCAGTGGAAGGAATGCGAGTTGTAGAAGATTCAGTAGATTGAGTAGTAGATGTTGCTGCTTCAAGTTCTAAATGTAAAAATATTTTTTAATCACTATGTGTTTTATTTTACGAAAATGTTTAATGTCTATTAATTTCATATTGAAACTCTCCAGATAATTTTCCCTATGTTATATTATTTTGAGTATTTATATATTTTAAGATATTGAAGGATTATAATAATAATAATATAAATATGTATGCAGGATGTCTGATAATAATCGTCTCACCCAAAATGTGCAAGTAGAGCGGATTAAATCAAGCAGGAAAGTTCTTTACAATTTTTTTGTATAAAAGAATTATTGAATAAAGTTTGGCCAAACATCGTCGATCTTTAGCCGGGTACACATCGATGAGTCGCGCTGTGACCGCTCATGCACATTACTAGGCGCGGCTCACCGACGTGCGTCCGGCTAAAGATCAGCGATGATTGCGAAACTTTACTCAATAATAATTCTTTTATTAAATATTATACAAAAAAATGGTAAAAAACTTTCCTGCTTGATTTAATCCGCTCTATCTGCACATTACAGATGGGGCAATTATTATCACACACCCTATATATCTACACTCATGTATACACGTGCGTACGCACGCACATGACCGCGCTATATATACATATATAGATAT
>JBCEZY010000016.1:6825054-6839220 GCA_039654445.1 Cataglyphis savignyi | reverse complement strand
ATATAGCTTAAATTTATCTATCTAGAAATTAAAAATGTATAAATATAACTTTACATAATTTTTTATACATATATATAGACACACTCCGAGCACTTCAGGACAATGCAGCAACAAATTTTAGATGCAATAGGATACAGAAGTAAGATTTTGAGTGGTACTTTAACAGTAGATGAATTGAAAGATATGAAAAGATTAGCAACAGCAAGGATAGACACTGGAAATCAACTGTTGGGTCTGGACATGGTAGTTCGAGACGAGCATGGAAACGTTTTAAACCCTGAAGAAACGAGTACCATCCAATTATACTATCATCATGAGACTGCTGCAGAAAGAATAAGAAAGGCGTGCAATGATACCAAAAAAAAATCGCATAAGCCACAAGTACCTGTATATTCACATATCTTCTTTGTCAGTGTGAGAAATTTTGTATGCAAAATGGCAGAAGATGTAGAGCTGCTATTGACTTTATATGACGGCAGAGAGATGAAAGCTATCACAGAGAATTATGTGGTATCGTGGAGCAAAGAGGGACTTGCAAGAGACATTGATCAGTTGCACAATCTTAGAGTATTATTCACGGATCTTGGTTCCAGAGATTTGACAAGGGATAAAGTTTATTTAGCCTGTTATGTAATTAGAGTGGGCGGTATGGAAGCCAAAGAACCGGATCATCGACGCTCGAGCGTTACACAAAATAATCAGAATAAATCAAAGAGTACGGAAAATATGAGGAGACCATTTGGCGTAGCCGCGATGGATATTACTCTGTTTATTACTGGCAAACTCGAGGGAGATGTTGAGCAACATCATTTTATACCTTTTATACAGTAAGTACTTATTTGAGATATCTTGGTTTTATGAGATTCAATATTTTTGTAAAATTTATGATTGAAACAAAAGATTCAAAGGAAAGCATTATAATAGTTGGAAAATTAAGGCAGAATCGTTTTGTTGGTTTTCTTGTTTTTTGTTTCATATGTTGTGAGAAAGACAGTCTCGATGGTACATTACGTAGAATTATTGCGCAGAAAGAAGCAAATATCCAGAGACATATCAATGGCAATATTACTAATATCACAGGTGGACAAGGATTATGGACGAGTTTAAAATTGTTAAGAGGCGATCCAAAGCAAGTGAGTCGAGAAAAGTTATTTTTCTATATAATTGTATAACTTTTATATTGCTGTGTTCTGTATAAATAAAAATTATCTCTAATACTGAGTACTTATACTATAGGTACGTGACGAAAATCCACATTTGGTTCTCGGTAACGTTGCAATTGCGCGTAAAATGGGATTTCCGGAAGTTATTTTGCCGGGTGACGTACGCAACGATCTGTATCTGACTTTAATTAATGGTGAATTTAGCAAAGGCTCAAAATCTACAGACAAAAATGTGGAAGTAACGGTTAGTATAAATATTTAAATAAAAAATATAAAAACTTCTTTTTTATAAAAATTCATGTTAAACACTTATAATATGATTTTTAATAGGTTAAAGTATGTAATGAACATGGCATAGCAATTCCTGGAGTCATGACATTAGGTGGCGGTGCGTCCCCAATTGACGAATATCATAGTGTTATTTATTATCATGAAGATAAGCCTAGGTGGTGCGAAACATTCAAGATTGCCATACCTATAGAAGAATTTAAGCAAGCTCATTTAAAGTTTACATTTAAGCATCGCAGTTCTAATGAAGCAAAAGATAAGTCTGAGAAGCCATTTGCTTTAAGTTACGTTCGATTAATGCAACGTAATGGCACAACTCTGCAAGACATACAACACGAATTGTTGGTTTACAAATTAGACCAAAAAAAGTACGAGGAAAGTGATATATCTTACTTTAAATTGCCATCAACACGTGGAGAATTGGTACATTTATATATTTATTGAAGAGATAAAAAAAATTTTATATTTTTTAGATGTCACATTTCAACATTTTATTTTTTCTTTACTTTTTTTTATTTAGGCTGAATTAAACATAGACAAGAAGCCAAGTTTAGGATCATTAACATTAAGCAGCAAAGATAGTTTTTTGATAGCAACCAATATTTGCTCAACTAAATTAACTCAGAATATAGATTTATTAGGTTTACTTAATTGGGCATCACACAATACTGGCTTAAAAGAATCTTTAGCTGCTTTAATGAAAGTTGATGGGGAGGAAATAGTAAAGTTTCTGCAGGTAAAATGAAATTCTAATGAAATTATATGTACAGTAAAATTATGTTTGCATGAGAATAATAATATTGAATAGCATTATCTTTGACAGGATGTTTTGGATGCTTTATTTAACATCTTAATGAGTAATTCGGACAGTGATGTCTATGATGACATGGTTTTTGAGTGCCTTTTATATATTATTGGCCTTGTGTCCGATAGAAAATATCAGCATTTCCAACCAGTATTAGATTTATACATTTCTGAAAGTTTTTCTGCAACTCTTGCATATAAAAAATTAATTGCGGTGTTGCGTAAGCGTATAGATAATGTCGGCAATAACGATGGTCAAGAACGTGATTTATTGCTTAAAACAATGAAAAGCTTGCAATACTGCATGAGATTTATTGTCGAATCTCGTCTTTTATTTACTGAGTATGTTTTATTTATTATTATCTTAAATATCTAAGAATAAAGACAATGCAATAAATATATCTATAATATATTAATTTTTTAAAAGTCAAGTAAGTACACAATTTTGAATAAATATTATAATTTTCTTTTAAAGATTAAATCAAGATGAAGAAGAATTCTCACAAACATTAACAGATCTATTACGATCTATTGTTAATCTCATGAGTCACGAAACAGATGGAACTTTGTTGGTTCAAGGAGCTTGTCTCAAGTATCTACCTACAACAATACCTCATTTATTAAGGGTCTATAGTGGCAAGCAATTGAGTACAATTCTAACAGATTTACTCGTAACTCTACCAACAGGTAGATTAACCAAGCAGAAAATGATGACAGTCAATGATATTGTTCATAGTCCACTTTTTTTAAATGTGGAGTGTAGAGCTATTTTATTGCCGAGAATTACCATACTCGTGAGAGACTTATTGGAAGCTAAAGAGGAGGTAAGATGTCATAAAGTATTCTCTTTTCTAATGCTACAATTTCCAATAATCTAATTTAAGCGAATTGGAATGTTCACACATTACTCTTATTTATATTTCATACAAAATAATGTCAATTCATCACATTTATACATTCTCGCGATACTTTTCAAAGAATTCTAACTATATACATTTGCATAAATTTAATTACACATATAAATTTTTACTTTCATTTAAAATCGTGTAATATATGATAAATGTCATTCGTGCTTTCCGTACAGCCTGCGATCCTTTCGCCACGCATCTTTCTACATAAATTTTATCAAACTTCTTTTTTTTTACAAAGGATGTCTTTTAATTTTTAATTTTTTAAGTTATAGCTTATTTATTAAAGTACATTTTATTACTAAACTCTCAGTCAAATTGTTCACATTATTATTTTTATTATTTATATTTATTTTATTATTTTATTATTTGTAAATATTTTTTTTATATTAAAAGAAGAAATAATATTATTTAACTGTAATTTTTCAGAATGTGTAATAATAAAAATTATTGTTATATGAAAATATATTGAAAGAGACATTCTTTTTATTTATTCTCTTAGTAGAGCATGTAACAGTAAATGCACATGTATTGAAATAATAGAACTTCGAATGTGGCATGTGTTTGTCCAATGATATGTTACTGTATAATGTTTATTCTGCATTTTACTCAATAAGCATTTAGATATACTATTATTTAATTTGTGTGATATATCTTCTTCAATTTATTACTTTTTTATTGTAATAGAAATTTTGGAATGTTTTATTTTGGATGTTTTATAATTTATGTTATATAATCCATTAATTAGTATGAAAATATAAAATATCTATGAATACTGTGAGAAAAAAATTATAATTATTAGATGAAAATGTTAAATTTTTCTTTTTTTTTCTAATCTATTTTTACAGATTTTTTTTCTATTATTAGTATATTATACTGCTTCTAAGTAAGAAGCTGCATCTTTAGTGCATGCAGTTTTACATTCATATTGGTGTCGGGAATTTTCAGAAGTGTAATTGTATGTCTTTAGAAAATGGTATATTTTTCCAACTAACAAGGGTTATCTCATTTTTTTTTTTGTGTACGGTTTGGTTTTGGTTAATGGCGTTTAAAGGGGCTATCAAGTACGCCTGGAAAGAGCGTGGCGAAGGTAGCCAGGCTGCTCGGCGAAAATCGGCATCGGCTCAATCAACATCGTGGCTACTCCGAAGAGGTAATTTTTGCGATAAATGCAAAAAAAAATTTAAAATATACGCAAATAAATAAGTGCGTTTTTTACAACGTTATATGGTATAATTTGAGATTGTTTAACACAAAAGACCATTGTATTTATGCCTGTGTGTTGTGTTGTATTATATTTTATGATTCAATCAATGATTCACGTTATATGTGAATTAGTTTTTTGTGTGAATGTAGATTGCGTAGAATGTACATTATATTATTATATGCACTAATTTAGATACATACAAATTTATATCATTATATCTTTCTACATAGATCTTTCTATAATTTTTATACTTTATATAAAAATAGATATATCGAAACAATCTAGTTGTTAAATGTTCTACTTGTTAAACTCTGTTTTTTTGTTTCTACAGGTGGAATTATGTGTCAAGATATTGTCTGACATTTTGGAACTGACTTTTAGAAAAGATATAGGTAGCACAGTTTCTGATGTTAAAGAGATAATGTTAACTGCATTACGTACTATTATACAAACTGTTATATCAATGGATAGAGAAAATCCTTTAGTTGGAAATTTAGTGTCAGTCATGTTAGCGATATTCAGGTATTTTTAAAATCTTAAAGCAAATGTAAAAACAAATATTGAAAGAAAAATAAGAAGAGAGTTCTATCCTTCTTTCTGCAATCTTTTTCAGACAAATGACACACCACCATTATGAAGTGTACATCAATCATTTTGGAACAAGAATTGATTTACTCGATTTTCTTATGGAGATATTATTAGTCTTCAAAGATTTAGTTTCTAGAAGTGTGTTTCCAGGAGACTGGTGTGAAATGATTATGCTTCAAAATAGCGTTATTCTAAAGTCGTTACGATATTTCTCGGGCACAATTAGAGATTATTTTTTCACCGAATTTGAGCATCAAGCTTGGTCAAATTTCTTTCATTGTGCTATTGCTTTTTTAACTCAACCTGCTCTACAGTTAGATACATTTACACCAGCAAAACGAAATCGCATTATTGCGCGTTATAACGACATGCGTAGGTACGTTTCTTATAAAAATAAAAAATTACGCAAATGTATCAAAACTATCAAAGAAAATTATAGACTCAAATAGGAAGAATGCTATTTAAACAGATGCATGATTCTTAGTTGTACGATACATCTTATAAATTGTATGATACATTATATAAATATTTTTAATAATGATATAAATTGATAAAATGAAAATAATATCACATCTTCTTGATTTATTACAGAGAAACTGCATTTGAAATCCGATCAATGTGGTTCAATTTAGGGCAACACAAAATACTTTTTGTACCTGCTTTGGTCGGCGCAATTCTTGAAATGGCATTAATACCTGAAACTGAATTGAGAAAAGCTACAATACCTATCTTTTTCGATATGATGCAATGCGAATATTACAGCTCACGTATAGTGGAAGGATATGGCGATACCAAACGTGATCCTGCTCATATCAAAGCTAATTTTATAGAATATGAAAATGAGATGATTGCAAAACTGGATATCCTGGTATAACTTTTACATGTTGAAATAAAAATAGTCGCAATTTAAATTTACTTCACTAATAACATCAATAAAAGATTATATTTTATTAAAAATTTTTTTTATAGGTAGAAGGAGGCAGAGGTGATGAACAATTTCGTGCGCTTTGGACTCATGTTATGGGTTCTTTGTGTGAAAAACATTCTACAATGCGAGAACAAGGTTTACGCTTCGTAGATACTATCGCTAAGCTCATGGAACGCTTATTGCAATATCGGGATATTATTCATGCAGAATCTCAAGAACATCGTATGCTTTGCACTGTAAATTTATTGGAATTCTATTCCGAGATTAATAGGAAGGAAATGTATATCAGGTAAAAATATATTTTAATAATTTAATTTAAATGTTTTAATCATCTATTTTAAGCTTGATTAAATCAATATAATGAACCTAAATCTTATGTATTGTTTAATATAACACAAATATGTATTTATTGAAAAATATATTAATTTTATTTTACATTACAGATATGTAAATAAGTTGTGTGAATTACATTTAGAATGCGATAATTACACAGAAGCAGCTTATTCTCTGAAGCTCCATAGTCAATTATTAGCATGGAGTGACCAACCTTTGCCACCTTTGCTGATATCACATAGGTAACATCATTATATTTAGAATTAATTAAATAACAAAATATTTTTATATATTAAGCCTGTACTGCTTTAATAATGCATTCTAATAAAATAAATATTAAAATATTATATCATTTTTTTCTAGGTATCCATTATGCCAAACACATCGTGAATTGAAAGAAGCATTATATAATGATATTATCGATTATTTTGATAAAGGAAGAATGTGGGAATGTGCTCTTACTGTTTGCAAGGAACTAATATCACAATATGAAGAAGAAACATTTGATTATTTGCAACTGTCTGTATTATTGAGACGCATGGCAAAATTCTATGACTGCATAGTGAAACAGTTAAGACCTGAACCAGAATACTTTAGAGTTGCATATTATGGTAGAGGACATCCTGCTTTTCTTCAAAATAAAGTATTTTGATATGTTTAATAAATATATCTTTGATGATATTTTATATTTGCTTTTATTCTTTTATCAAGTAATTTATTTCACATAGGTATTTGTCTATCGAGGAAAAGAATATGAACGACTTAGTGATTTTTGTTCAAGAACATTGAATCAATTACCGAATGCAGAGCAAATGAACAAATTATCTCCACCCACTCCAGAAATGCTGGAATCCAATCATCAATATGTGCAAATCAATAAGGTAGAGCCATTAATGGATGAAAAAAGACATCGTCTGAGTGGTAAACCCGTTACTGCAGAAGCAGTTTTAAGGTATTCAATATTATATTAAAGTAATTAAATACGACATATTTGACATTTTATTAATTTGTTATTAATTTTAGGTATCATCGTGTGAATGATGTGCAACGCTTTAGATTTTCAAGACCTGCACCGAGAAAAGAAATTATTGCAATAGCTAGTGATAAAGAAAAGGAAATAAATGCTGGCATTAATAATAGCAATGAATTTGCTTCGTTATGGTTAGAAAGAACGGTGCTTGTGACAAGCTACCCATTGCCAGGAATTCTTCGATGGTTTCCTGTGACGTCTAGTGAGACATATTTAGTCAGTCCATTAAGAAATGCGATTGAAACTATGGAAGCTACGAATATAGCACTACGTGATCTCATTATTGCTCACAGGTTTGATAACTTTTTATAATTAAAATTGTTTTATCATATATTTATTTTATTATCTAATCATTTCATTATATAAAAATATGATAAAATGTAATTATTTTTATTTATTTACATTATGAATTGCACAACTATTTTTTTTTTTATAATTATTGCAGAAGCGATCCCAGTCTTCCATTAAACCCATTAAGCATGAAATTGAATGGTATATTGGATCCAGCTGTTATGGGTGGTATTGATAACTATGAAAAGGCTTTTCTCAATGTTGAATACAAAGATAGCCATCTAGAAGAAAGTTCAGACCTTCTTAAATTAGAAGGACTTATTGCGGAACAAATTCCCTTACTCAGTATAGGTCTTCAGTTGCACAAAGCACGAGCGCCTACCGAATTGGCGCCATTTCATCAACGTTTAGAACAATGTTTCGTGTCGATGCGCAATCAAGTAGAAGCTAAGTACGGAAAGAGGGTAAGTTAATTTAATTATTCAAGTTAATAGTTATACATACTTTTTTGAATTTCTATAATTTTTTTTATTTTATAACAAACAGATATGTGATTTACAAATTGAAAGCCTAACGCAGACTGTAACTATGCGAAGACCACCAACTTTAAGAGGGGATAATCACTGCCTGTCTGAGTCAAATATGAATAATTCAGAGTAAGTTATTCTGTTAATTTTTGCATAAGCGCATGTTTGTCATTTTATTAACGATTTTATCGTGACTAACACGGAAAATAATTGTTGCGTAGCATGCTATTGCTATATCACAATCGTCATTTGAATGAGACAATATTTCAAAACATATTACTAATCTATTCATAAAAAGTAATATTTTAAATCTATTTATTTGAAATATTATCTTTATTTGTGTTAAATTATATAACAATGCAAATATCCTATGAAACATGTTTTTAAACAGTATTTATTATAAGTAAAAACAATATGTGTGAATGAGTGTGTATATGTGTGTGTGTTATACAGGATGTTCAGATTCAAACACGACTGATCTGTAACATCCCGTGTCAATTTTAAAATAGTTATATTTTGTAATTACCCCGTTCAGCTGTACAATTCACTCTAGGATATCCTCACTTACAAGATCCCAAGTTGCAACGTTCAAGTCACTTGCATCATTCAATTTTAACAACAGCACACCCCCAAGTGGTGTTCAAAACGTCAATTTATCAAGGTAAAGTCATATTAGTGTTTAACTTAGCTTCAGCACTAATTAAGAATTGAATCAATCACTTCTCTTTATTTAGATAAGTTAGTATGTAATAAATTCTAATTATTTCTATATAAAAGCATTAGATAGATATTTGGATCTTTTGTGATATAGATATTAACCCCCCCCCCACTTTTTAAAAAAAAGTTTTAATAAATTTTTACTAATTAGTTGCGCGAATTTATTTAATATTTATCATAAAAATCAGAGTTTATATGTCTAAAGAGAGTAAAAATGCCATTCTAGAGCACATGATAGAAAAGAATGCAATATGATTTCAGGAATATCGCTGTTGGACCTGATAAGCTCTCGCATAATGCTTTATTATCCTTTCTTCGCACTTAACATTCCTGTTGTATATTTTTTGCTTTTTATTTATATTTTCCAGTTACTTAATTTCTTTATATAGTACTTTATACAGTTACTTAATTTCTTTATACAGGAAATATGAATTAATATTTTCCTCACATATATGTGCATTAATTTGTGTAATTTATGTTATTTTTTATACACATATGTTTTGAGGGTTGGTAATATATTCATAAAAATTAAAATTAACTAAAAATAATTAAAATATTGATAAACAAGATTTTAAAAATAATAGATTTGAAATGCAGACTACAATTTTGCTTTATCATTTTGCTTCTGTATAATGGAGATGTAACGAGACAATAAAAAAACTAATTTGTTACATATTACATCGAAGAAAGAAATTATATATTACGTGAAATAGGATAATCTTAAATATATATGAAAAACATATTGATTTCTTTAGATTAATGACTTTACATCTTCTATCTTTATTTATTCCGCTTCTCATCTGCATGATTTTGTTTTGCATTTTTCACAATATCGTCATAAATGTCCCTGGAATATATATCTTCTTCAACTGGCAATCTGCTAAACTTTCTACATCTACAATAACTATGATAGGTAATTAAAAATATGCACTTGTTACTGTTACAAAATTCGAGTGACATTGCTATTATTACGATAGTTACGTTTTTCTTATTAGATGTCCTCTCTTGATAATAAAAATATAAGCATAGCTTGCAAAATAGTCTTTTAATAATTATAAACTAATTTATTCAATAGTGAAATTTTATCTATATCAAAAACTCTTATCTATTCTATCTCTAATATCTCATTTATAATTATGAATTATACTTTTTTCAATTGTTAGTGTATAGTAGTTCACTTTTATCTATCTCTGGTTTTAAAAACTTTTTGGTAATCGCGTCGCCTTCAATCACAAATATTTTCAACTTATAGGAACAACTCTACGCGTTCGCATATTTTGTCAACGGCCTCTTTGCAAAAGGCATTGGGAAATCCTTATCCAGGAACGTACAAGAAGAAGGATACGAAGCGTAGAAGTTCGCGAAAGAGCGATTCTGCCACGGTGACGAAAAACGATCAACCGACCAGCCAATGGTACACTACGACCGAAATATCTCACAGTTCAGCGTCTTCCGTTACATCATTGATATCTAATTTACATTCGACACCTGTATTTGAATTACGACAAGAGGTAACAAGTTAACGAGCATTTAACATAGCCTTTTTATTTTTTATAATTTTAAAATAGAGATATATGCGTCTGTTTGCATAGCTTACACCAAAACGTCCTTTGAGATCAGAAGCGGAGAAAGAACGTAGAATGAGTAATCGTTGGTCCGGACAGTCGCAGCACTACCTAAGGAACATTAATAATGAATTAGAATCTAGCAATTTGGGAAAGGGAAATAGAGATAGCGTCGGTACGACCGATAGTACAACATCTGAGGACGATCCGCCGCCGCCTCTGCCGATTAAAATGCGCGAGGCCGATTATTGTAATCTCCCGGAGGAGCTGTCTTCTAATCAGTGTCTAGCTAATAGTACTTTGAATAATCTAAACAAATCTTCAGGAGTGTGGAAGAATAAGTTACCAACACCTACTGATGATGACTTAGACAATCATTCTAATAAACCACCGACGCCTCCACCGAAACCAAAAAGACCAATTAATAGTTTGCATACGATTGTTCTCTCTTCCAACGATGTCGAAACCTCATATGTTGAGGATTCGTCGACTGCGTAACGTAACATAAAATCCTGCAAGTGTTTCATCGATTTTGCCAAGAGTTGTGAGCATAACAAGTGTCCATCCACGTTTATAATATGCACGTTTTCCAGTTATTCGCGTTTTTTTTTCTGTACCGTTGATCTTTAGAAAAGTTACCATTCTCTTAGAGTTAGCATTCTAATATATTTCTTTGTGCCTTTTTTTCGCGATTCAGGATAAGCGAGTTTAGTATATGCTATTATCATATACGAAATCTTTAACAATAGAAAGTGTTACACCATTCATACTGATAGCGAGCAATGTTATTGAACAAAAAAATTCAAAAATTAATATGAATTTAACAGCATTTTATAATTTTGCAATGCATATTTGACAAAGACTATAATGACGAGTGATAAACTAATATATATATCAATGTCATTGCCTTATTTTTATTCTAATATACAACACACAGCTTCACGCTTTATTAGAAAAATTCAATGTTTTTATAACATTATCATGAATCAAATAGAATTTGCGCTTATAAAGATAAAAATTGCAAAATTTGCTTTTAACGATTTTTCATTCTAGAGGAGCTTATTTTTTCGAACAAATATGTCTGATTACATTTCACATGCTTGCTGTAATGTCCATTACAAGGCATAATATGCTAGAGTAAGTCAATTTTTTCGACCTAAAATTTTATTATCATATGACTTTGGACATATATATTTGTGACAAATATATATTTTTATAGATTTTGATATGAAACATATACACACATGTAGCTTTAATTGTAATGAAAACTTTGGGAACTTTTTACATACTGGCAATCTTTGAATGAATTTGTGCTAATAATATAATATAAAAAATTAATGCATTAAACATAACGAAAATAGTTAACTTTTTGCACATCTCTGATACAATATTCTAACTTATTTCAGAAATCCGAGATTTTTATAAAATAATTATGAGTAGTTATATATTTTATATAACCACAACATAGTTATATCATTTAAATATTACCAAGCCATTGTGATCTAGTGGTAAAAAGAAATTTATGTGAATTACTGTATTTATATAAGTCATTCACTTGTTAACAACGAGACTATAGTCTTATGTGTTAACTTATTTTTAATATATATAAGAAAACATGATCGTTTATACAAATAGATTCAATAAGAAGTAAGTATGCAACAACTGAATTGCATATGGTGTTGCATGTTTGTTTCATAATCCAAATAAATTATTCACTTGTAACATCAATTATATGATCATAGAGTAATTAACGCTATATCATGACAAGCTGCTTCCTAATTGAGCACAAAATCAGAATAAAAATTTAAATGGATTATGAAGATTATAATCTTATATAAAAAGACTTTATAATTAATCAGGGTGTCGATTTACATTGCCTTTTAATTATAGCAAATTCTACAAACTTACAATATTAGAAGAAGCCATTTATAACTTTGATATAAGCTATTTATTATGTTTTTCAATATCGTCATTTGAGTCTCATACCAAAGAGAGATTAATGCTTTATTTATTAAGAGCTTTAGAAAATTATATGTGATGCTGAAGAAAAAAATATGATATCCTATAATATATTGATATTTGCATCTAGTGGATGATAAAGAAAATAAGTTAAAAGAACAAGTGACAAGTGAACTTGATAGATCATTCATTACTTATGATAATTAATGTAGCAAAGATCTGTATTCAAAGTTATTGTTTTTGTATTATTGTTTATTTATTCATGAAGTAAAATTCCGAAAAATACATACACATATATTTGTGCAGAGCATTTATGAATACAGTTCTTAGTTTTGACGCTAATTTTGTTATGTAATAGAAAAAAATTTACAATGTATTGAGCCTAAAAATAAGGAATTTAATGTAGCGCCATTTGTTTCTCGAGATATATACATATGATTGATCTTTTCTTTTAGGGACCAATATATATCATCTTGTTATTTAACTAAAATAATTTTTCTGTTTTTTACTTTTGCATATAATACATTGCAATATTTTCACACACATACACAAAATAATATTTATTTAATATATAATTATGTCCATACACACACACACACACACACACACATACATATCAACAAAACCTTAATTATAAATGAGTGCCATTCACATTATCAAACTCTACTATATGATACATTTTTCTTATAAAAAAAACTCTAAGCAATAAGAAATATATATATACATATTATATAACAAATTAATTTTATTTATAAAAGATGAAATTTGAATTTCACATAATTTCATAAATTCTTATTTTTTAATATAAGCAACATAATTACATTGTTTATATATTATATATTGATAATTTACTTATAAAAATATATTTTATGTAGACCGTTTCTTATAAAAAATTACAATGACATTACAAATAACACAAGAGAGAAGTAAGGGAACGAATATATAAATTTAACTTTACAAAACAATGAATTTATATATTATATGTTTTATAATCAGAATGTGTTATGATAAAAATGATTCAAAAAGTAATTCAGTTTTCTGCAATTTACTCTTTCTTTTTATGTAATAAAAATGTAATTGTAATTGTTTCTTTTTATTACAATTAATTATAACAGTAATCCTTGTAACTTATTTTAGTTTTCTTGGAGAAAATTTAAAAAAAACTAAAAGTTTTATAAGCTTATTAATTTGCTTATTCCTACAATTAAATCTCCTCTAAAACAATGCCGATTTATAACAAAGCAAAGAATCATTATAAAATAACGATAGAAAACTTGTTGATTATAAATGTATTCATTTTTCCAATGAACATGAATTAGGCCAAATTGATGAAATACACAACTAGTATGAATATATTGTAAGTATTATCCTCATTATTTTAATAAGACTCTAATAAATTACTAATTGCAGTAATGTCATCGATAGCAAAATAGTACTTATTGTAAACCTGCTATTTAACTTTGGTTGGAAGTGTGAGAAAATATACATTTCTTGATAGTTACATATATATATATATATATATATAATTACATACATACATACATATACATATATATATATATATATATATATTTTTTTTTTTTCTCTTTTCCTTGATTTTTAAGATGGTCTTGTGAATCGAAAATTTATAGAGACAATTATGATATATTATTATTTATTTATATTAAAATTCGTAACTATATTTGTATAACTATATTGTATACTATATATTATATTGACATGCAATATAGAACATTAAAGTTGACATTCTATATGTATGTATGCGTACACACACGCGCGCGCGCACACACACACACACACACACACACACACACATATATATATATATATATATATATATATATATATATATATATAT
>JBCEZY010000016.1:6795078-6805813 GCA_039654445.1 Cataglyphis savignyi | reverse complement strand
TATATAACACAAGAAAAAAAATCTATACAATCTAAAGTATAAAGAAAGCAAGAACTCGTATTTTGTAGGGTATAATATGTGTATGCTATATTTGTTATATAATTATCATTTCTGATATATATAAAGATGATATCAAATAAAAATAAATATCATATTGAATTAAGAACTTAAAAATTCTAATATTTATGATATATCATTGGTTTTATAACATTTTTTTATAAATTAGATATTATATATGTTATATATACATAGACTTTAGAAGTACATAGACTTATGAATAGATATGTGACAATTATTTTAAATCATTTTATAAAATGTGAATTAGTTATTCTCATGTGTGTATTTGTTACAATCAAGTGTAGCATATATATAATCTCAAATCTTGTTGTCTCTTCCATTGTTGCAAGACTATGACTCGCTTTGCAACGTATTGCTATTTATAGTTTTACAGTCATCTGACTTTTAATTCTTTATCAACAAGTTAAAAATGTTCTTAAATTTCCTATGACTAGAGTCAATTTTGTTAAATTTAACTTATTTTTTAAATTACTATTATATACATTACTTAAAATCTTATATATAAAAACTCAAATATTTAAATATTTAATTATAGAAATATCTGCACAATTTGTTCTTAAAAGTATTATTTATAAATAATTATTGATTAGCACAAATGTTATTAATTTTCTGTTAATTATTCTTTGCTATCTATTATTGTTCTTTGCTTTTTTATTCACATATATTTCTTGTCCATGAAAAATAATAATAGAAAAATTTTTATTATATTTAACAATAAATTTAGATAAAAATTTGAAAGATTGAATGTAATGGCAAATTAGAAATAATTGAAGCAATATTTAAAATTATAAAACTTTATATATGAGATATGTAATAATTTTATAAAGTATTTTCTTATGTATTAATTTAATGTATTTATTTTAGGGGTAAGCTGTGATTCCTGTTTGAAGGGAAATTTTCGGGGTCGTAGATACAAGTGCCTGGTATGCTACGATTATGATCTATGTGCCAGCTGTTATGAGGGAGGTGCTAGTACCACACGTCACCTCACAGATCATCCTATGCAGTGCATACTTACTAGAGCTGATTACGGTACAATGCTTATCAAATTTAAAATATAATATTTAATTTATTGATAGCAAACATTTTACAAGTATTATTGCATGCTATATATGCATATACTAACAAAGTAAGAAAGATTATTTCAATATATCAAACATTAATTATCAGTTGATTATAAATGACAGAAAAATAAAGAATTTTGATAAATAATGTTTTTTAAATAATATAATTAAACAAAAAATTTTGTTTAATTATTTTTATTAAATTTTGCTTTAAGAATATTGAAATTCGCAAATTTACAAAGAAAAACATATATTTTTTTCTCAAGTTTTTCAAACAATTTTTAGAGAAAAGAAAGATATATATAACAATTATCGAATATTTCTTAATTCATTTTTAAACGACTTTTAATAGAATTATACTATGGTGGCGAAGGAGTGAGTGTGGAACAGCCTCAATCTTTAACTTGTCCTTATTGTGCGAAAATGGGTTTAACTGAAGCTACATTGCAAGAGCATGTTGCTGCTGAACATCCTGATACTTCGTTTGAAGTTGTATGTATATATTTTTATTTAAAGTATATATATTTATATATTTTTAAAGGAAGAAAAAGAGATTTTATATATATATATATATAGACAAAAGTATAATAACTTGTGTACTTTTATCAGGTTTGTCCAGTATGTGCAGCAGTGCCAGGTGGAGATCCTAATCATGTAACTGATGATTTTGCTGGCCATTTGACACTAGAGCATCGTAGCGGACCAAGGGACCTGATCTCCTTCTTGGATGAACCATCTGCAAGCAGGCATGGAGTTAGACGGATACCTCATCCATCTAGAGCAGTTGGCGCGCCGCGTGCTCGTCGGTATGTAGTAATATCTCTTTTTTTTATAATTTATTTATCGATGTGTATAATATATTTATTGGATTTTTTTTTTTTTTTTTTTTTTTTTATAATACAATACTATAAATTAAGATAAATTTATATTTTCATAGTACTACTCATCATTGTGTATAATGTAATTGTTATGATTATTATCTATCAACTTTTTCTTACAATCTATAAATTTTTTTTAGAGAATGTTTTATTAGAAAATTTATGATTAACAACAATTAGCAATTTTTATCATCACCTCACTTTAAAAAATATTTATTGGTCTATCATTGAACTTGCAGGTCCAACATGCATTTCAGTTCATCTGGAGGATTGAGCCCGAGTAATCGGGAAGGTATAGATCCAATTGCCGAATTGCTGTCCCAATTATCGGGAGTACGTAGAAGCGGAGCTGGAAGTGGACAAAGTTCATCGGCACCTTCGCAACTACAGCAATTACAAATGCAATTGCAATTAGAACGACAACAAGTCCGGGTATAAACAAATCTATTTTCTATTACACGCAATAACAATTAATATAATTTTTTTTAGATACACACACATATATAATATTTTTTTATAAATATTTATATTTGATGAATTATATCTATATAATTATTATTTATATTGTAATAAGTCTTTATTTTTATGCAAAAAGAAAATGATTATATAAAAATCACTGTTTTACATTTATGTCCAATGTTATAATGGAAGAATTAATAATTTTTTATAAATTAGACAATATAGATATTAAACAAAATATTACTTCCCTAGGCTGCTAGACAACAACTCGAGCGATTACCTAGGAGACAGACACAAGTAATTGGTTCTGTGAGCGGTGGCAGTGGAAGTGCTAGTGGTGGTAGTGGTGGTCATTCTACTGCTATGGGAGCATCAAATAATGCCAATAGTAACAATAATGCGACCAATGTGGCCAATCCACCTGGTATACCTTCTATTAACTCACAGAATGTTATGTTTCTATTACCCAGGTATGTTTCTCTTTTTTTATATTTATATTTCTAAACATATATGTTTCCAAGTTGCAAGAAAATCTAATGTTTCATTACTTCTTATATTAATTTTAATATACAATATATACTAATACGTAAATAAATATACTAATTTCAAGCGTTCTACTTTTACAAAATATTAATGTGAATTGTAATTATTAAGATATTTAAAACTGAATATTTAATCAAAAAGAGAGAGTTTTTAATCAAATTTTTGTTGTAATAAAAAAAACAAAATTTTTAATTTATAAGAGATTATAATGATTTGAAATTTAGCTTTTTTTCCAATAATTTACAGAATTTTATAGAATTATGTGTCATAAATTGCTAAAATGTAAATTACTTCAAAATTAAATATCTATCCATATAAACAGCGAAAAGATCAATATATATGTTTATTGAAGTGCTGTGAATATTGTATAACTTGGTTATTGTTATATTTAATAAACATGATTGTTTCTCATATTTGTGTAGATGCATTACGACTACGCTGTCTGATTCACAATTGCAAAGTATTGAACGCGAGAGTGCAAATAGAAGTCTTTTTGCACGTGAACTTATTGTTGCAACGCTTTCTCAAACATTGTCAGAGTTGATGCAACAGCAATGTACCGTGCAAACGCCGGCGTCAAATGCAACTACTGCCACGACCAGCCCTGAAACACCAAATGCCAATACTTCCATCATCCCTACGAAGAAATTGAGTTTAGCTCAAGAAACAAAAAGGGAACAAGCTACAAATAAACACATGATGACATCTATGCAACAAAAGGAATCACATATTCTGCAGGCTGCTGCTGCTGCTACAACAACCGGTAGCATGGGCTCAGGTCTTCAAAATCAGGGCTTATCTGCGAATCCTAATAGCATTGCAACGCAAAATCCACCTATAGTTCAAACATTAATGCATAGTGTGTTACCTCAGCCATTGGTAAGCATCCATTTTTCTGACATCTAATATACAATTTAAAGTATTTACTGTTTCTAATTTATTAGAAAATGTATATGAAAGATGAAAGTAATATATATGAAATATTTGGAACTCGATGTAGCTATATTTAATATTTATTTTTCCCATACAACTTTATCTCTCAGTTATCATATTTTATAAATTTAGCTATCAATATGCGTAATGATGGCCGTGGAATGTTTCCTCTTACTTCATGTGGCATGCTATATCTAGTTCCAGATGTAGTATGTCAAAACTAATAGAAAATCACAATACAATATACAAATAGTAACATCGAATTCTTATAGAATTTCGTGTAATATAGGTACTGCAGCAACCACTGCCGCCACCGATTAGGAATACTGGTACTGGAACTATCAGGGAACCGATAGCAGCTCCGGCGCCCGCTTATGTCAGAGGCGGAGTAGGTTCTTCGCGTAGGAAGCCGGTTAGGGCTGTAGATGGAAGAAACCAATCTACAGAGCCACCACCCCCACACTAACCCCTCCTTAGCCCGTGTACCCACCCATCCTGATTCCTCACACAGGACCCTCTAGCACTAGTCCTAGCACTGTTTAGAACACCTCATCATTATTGTTATTATTATAATATATATTAATAATTATTCGAAACGCCCTCTCCTCCCTTTTTTCTCCTTTCTCTTCTTCCTCTTCTTCTTCTTCCTCATCTTCTTGTGCCCTGCTACTATTACTATTTTCCCGAACTTTAATCTCGCCATCTATACTGTTATGTGACATGAAATAAGGGCAAAAGTTGATTTATGCTGGTCCTTGTGGCATATCTGTGGAATAATAATGTACATAACTCACTTCTTGCAGTCATTCTCGGAATATATAAAATTCGTTCGCGAATACTATTCTTCTTTGAACGAATCTTGCCACGTTCTTTCACACTGAAGTTCTACTATGGCGTTATCTCTTATTCTCGCTGAGAACAGGTGTTCACAAATAAATGTGCTGTAAAAAGAAAGATCTTATGAAGACAGCGACATTAGCGTTCACTGTTCAGTTCATCAAAGTATAGAATAGGGGATGTATACACGAGAATATACTGTATTGTGATCCAGCAAATCTAGACGAATATGTACAGAATGAAATTTTTCAAAATTACATTGTGTACATTATATATGTTTGCTGTTACAATATAAGTAAAATGATAAAAACTTTGTTAATTTATATATGCAGCATAAATTCCATCGAACAATCGACTGCTAATGTGCTATGTACTTTAAAACACGGTATGCGTTCTCTTTTTCAAAGAAAAATACACGAACGCCTGGGTTGGTCCGTATTATATTAACGCTTTTAAATTGTTAAAAACTAATCTTCAGATAACTTCTCCGGCGCACTAATAGTGAAAGATAATATAGACAAAACTATTATAGAGATAAATAAATGAACTGTCATGAATAACAGTGCAGAACAATGTTACTGCATATTTTTCAGATGACTACATAGATTTAAACCTCGTTATAATAGAGAAAAACTCCTCTGTATGCTTTACAATCAATAAATCATTGGTATAATATATAAGAAAATATTATTTTATAATCTACAATTATTATTTGTAGCTAATATAAACTTCCATTATTTTTCAATTTGTTTTAAATAAAATTTACTCGTTGCAACACTATATGTCAAATAAATTTACGAAAAAAAATAGGAAAAGATACTGAAAAAATTTTATATACTAGACTATCTTAAGTAAATAGCTGTTTAATAAAATTAAATTTGATTTAGTAAATTGGCACTAGCGCGCGGACCATCCCTTGGCAATTATACAAGGCATAAGAAGATGATGTCATAAAGTGGAGAGAGATTACATTTAACTGTCATAAATTATTATCGTACGACAACTTTATAAATTAATCTCTCAGAATGGTTTAGCCTTTTGCGCTTATTAAATGGTATTCAATGTTTTATTAATATTTAATTAAATACTTTGTCAGAGATCATTATTTTTTAGATTATTGTGAATTACATAATTGTAGATCATAATTCAATATAGTTGTGGAATAAACTTTTTTTTTTGAAATTAATCACTCCATTTTAAGGCATTAAAAAAAAGAAAATAACTGTAATAATATTTTTAAAAAATTCTGTTTTCTCTTAAAACTATACTTGGAATATATATCTAATATATGTTTTAAGAAGCATAACGTAAACTGTTTTATTGTGAATTAATCACGGCAATAAAAAAAATCTTTAAATTTTTCTTTAAGTTTTTTTTGAAAGCAAGATTTCGCGAGTATATTAATATTTTTAATAACAAATTATTTGTTTCTTTTATTTTTTTCTGCACACACAAAGAAACATTGGTAACATTGTGTCAAAGTATGCATGTGATGAATTTGTAAAATTTCTGCTCAGAGAGTAGAAGATTTCGAAAATATTTGTATACATAAGCATTTTTTGTCTTTCTCAAATTTTTATTGTTTTGTCATCTCTTTCTGCCTTTTTTCTTGCATGCTCATTGTCGCATACATAATTTTCTGTCCTGTCATTAATTTCGTTAATTCAAATTATCTTTTGCCTACTATCCCGTGTGAGCGTGTATCAGCAAGATGTGGTGGTTCTGCGAAACGTATAACATTTTATAAAAAAATATGCAAAAATTAAATATACACGCAATGTGTAGATATTCGTTGAAATATTATTTAGTGTGTGAATCTATATTATCATAGTATGAAATTCAGAGCTTGGTCATTTTATTTTCTATGCGCGAGATATCGAGGAACTTTGAAATTAAAAATTAAAGAAATTAGAAGGACAAATTGTGTATGCAAGGAATGTGTTTAACTTTTAATTGCCATTTTTTTTATATATTTTAATCTTCCTGGATGTTTTGCTTATCTCTTTAATCTATATTCGACGTGTATACACTTTAAACGAGTGTTTTTTCGAATAGCTATTCACAATCTTGTACTTTGTGCTGTGTAATTAATTGCAGTTTATGAAGAAATAGATTCGAAACAAATTAAACGGGATACACTGAATTGCCTTAATGCAGGATGCCTGAGAAATTAATAAAAGGGATCGACTACCCTCTTTGAAAGATGGATGTGTCTGCATTGTGAATATCTTGCGCATGATGCTCCAATGAAGTTAATACTGTACTGAGCTGATCTTAATAAACATATGCATACGTAAAATTATCAAATAACGGATATTATGAGCAAATTTATTGTATTATTATATATTCTGACCGAATCAATTATTTATTCAAATAGAATATATTATGATGATTCTTGCCCAAATTACGGAGGTCTATATTTAGAAACGAAGTTTCTTGATTCTAAATCGATATAAATCATTTAATTGATTAGAAATTGCGTTTTTTTTGTTTAATTAAGTTTAAAAACAAAACATTGCATACTTTATTTTTATTTGAGAAATTGTGTTTCCCTTATTTCTACATCACTAATCGAACTGTCAAATTTTCTGTTTTTATTTGAATGTTTTTGTTATTATTATTTACAACATTATATATATATATATACATACGTACATATATACATACATATATATATATATATATATATATATATATTACATGAAATAATGTTGGAAAATTTTTAGGAAATTTCACAAAAGCTATTTCAGCATCTTTTCCCAATCTACATAATGATTGATCAAGATTCGTAGATTTTAGCAAACTAAGAAAGACTTCAGAATTCATGCAAATAAGCATTTTGCAAATTTATCAATGAATATACGTACAAAATTGAGCGTACTAACATTATTACAATCCCTAAAAAAAATTCTTACGATATTTTTTTTTTTCATTTTTCTTTTTGTTACATAAAGTTATCCTCTTCCTTTATAAATATTCGATTTATATTCATTATATTTTTATGTATTATTAATGTTTATCATATAACTGAATTATAACGTTACGGTAAAAAAAATTTGATTAATTTGGCAATTATTCATAATTACCGATAATTATCCATAATAACCAATTAATCATATTTACAGTAACATATATATATATATATATATACAAAAGACAGATGCACGTAATAGCATATTATTTCGTCAATATACGTCATGCAATATTATGTTTACGCACGTGCCCAAGTAAATTTGAAATAATGATACAATATTGTATAACTTTTATTAACTATACACATATACAATATTGTATATGTGTATAGTTAATAAAAGATAAGTGATAGAATTCAAGAAAAAAGCAAAAGAAGATAGAGAGTTTAAAGGGCGAACATTAAAAACTGAATTCCGTCAAATCTCTGATTTATTAACGATTATATTACAATCTTATTAATACATATTTTATTTTTAATTATATTAGTCAATTATTTTTTTAGTTATAATAATTAATTATTAATGTAATAATCTTAAGACTTGTGTATATCTAAATTTGCAACCCAAATGAAGATGCCTGATTATAGTATACAATAGACAATTATCAATCAAAGTTTTAAAACGAAGGGAATGTCATTGTAATATATTGCGTTATCAATGTGTATGAGTGGAGATTAAGCGAGATCACGCTATCATTCGCAACAATTATATATTATATATAAATATAAATATGAGAATGATTCTGATATAATACATGCATATGTTCTTTTTGTTGAAATGCTTTATTTAACATATTTATGTTACGATAGCGCAATATGTTTTCATTACATATAACATGAAATGAGAAATTCTCCGCGATTATTTTTCTTATATTTGTATATCGCCTCTTAAGGCGAGATTAATTTAAAAATCTCGTCGTTATAATAAATGTAATTTTATCAATTAGTAAAGAATATATAACGTGTCTGTACGAAATGTCGAATAGGGATAATGAACATAGAGATTTGAAGATAATACACGTATATAATACTTCAATTTGTCATTGTAAACCGTAACGTATCGATTTATTATAATGCAAATCGGTATCATTCTTGTTTAGATAAAGAAACAAAAAAAAAGGTTTTGCAAGAAGAGTAATAAGAGTATTAAGTTTTTTTGTGTTAATTATACTAAAAATCAGAATTTGTCGAAATTATACCGATTTCGATTTAATTATAATAGAAGCGAGCGATATACTTAATAAAGGAAAAGAAAATTATAAAAGTTAAAGAAAAGCTGCATGTAGTAGATATGTAAAGAAAAAATTAGAAAAAAATGTGCTGATTATAGTTACCTTGTGTGCGATTCAATTCCTCTGCAAGAAAAATTTTAAACGCAGTTTGCCATTGTATTACTTCTTGGAAGAATCATGCGCTATGTAAGACAGAAAGATCTGATAGAAGAAAATAACGAAGTTCTTTTGACTGGAAGAAATTCTATTTTTTCTATTTTTTAAAACACAGGAAAGAAACATATAAAAATGAATAGGAAAATACGTTTGTTTCTCATCTTAATGCGATGTCTCATATAAATATCTATCAAATTGTAGAAATCTATTATATTATAATTGTAGAAAAATATTATATTTTATATTGACAATCAAGTTGATGTTTTTTATTAGATTTTTTGATTGAAAACTTCTATTAAGAAATTATTTGAAATATCAATTACATAAATAATAACTTCGGTAAAATATATACAATTTTACTTTCACATTTTGACAGATATCTTCTTGTATATGTGTAATCAAATTGAGAAGAGAAAGAATAGGAGACTTATATTATTTACTTGGTGATCTAATTTCATAATACAATTTGATACTAATTGATAGATTTTGTCCCCATTTATATCACGAAAGCGAGATGTTCGACATAATTGTTTTTATTGTTATGGTCACGTTAAAGCCCATTCGTTTTAGAGGATAAATAGTCAAAAATCACAATAAGAAATTTATTAAATTTTATGCGAAAGATTAAAAATAATTATGGAAAATATACGTGTTCCTTCCATTTGTAGGTGATTATTTAGGCGATCTAGATGCATGATATAAAATACTTATGCAATTGGTGTTAAGAGTTTGCTTTTTGCGATTGTTACGCTCACATCGGATCACGCGGTCTAGTTTGTCAACATATGTAATTCAAAAATTTTTGATTGGTGACATTATTTTTTTAGATGGAAATTTTCTTTATTCCAGTGTAACTTAATTTTTATAAAGATACCACTTAATTTATTGAAAAGAGAATTTAATTATTTGATCAACAAGTGATAAAAACAAATTTTAAGCAGTTAAGTTAATAAATCACCGATTAAATATTGAATATTTTTAATATCGAATATATGAGATTTTTTTTACATACAACTACAGAAATAGATTTCAAAGTTCTGAATGATATGTCTTGTTAAAAATTTTTCTCTATGCTGGAGTACATAATTACACGAATTATCATGAAAAAGTTCATGGATTTTTACTTGACTTTTAGGATGATGATGCTATACGAATATGTATGGATACAATTGTAATGAACGAAAGTGAGAGCGAATGAATAAATAAGATGAAGAAAAAAGAGAGAAGATGAAAGATGAGGGGATGCATTGATAATCGAAATCTTGTGCGTGATAGACAGTACATTAAAACGGAAAGTGTTGATTAATATTATTGCTAATTACTAATAGTGAAGAAGAGAGAGAATTCAAATAAGATCTTATATATAATAATTATTGAAATGTGTAAATTGTGTTTGGTTGTATTTTGTGTTATATGCCTCTGATGCTGAATATAATGGAAATTCAATTAAGATATATAACATATATGTCTGCTTATTTCCTATTACATATGCATATCAAATTTATGAAGTATACCCGGAAATCATTTTTATGTTTATTCGAGTGAATCAGGACCTAAATATAGATTGACACTAATATATATATA
>JBCEZY010000016.1:6770514-6794978 GCA_039654445.1 Cataglyphis savignyi | reverse complement strand
AAATATAGGTTTACACTAATATATATATATATATATATATATATATATATATATATATATATATATGTGTGTGTGTGTGTGTGTGTGTGTCTGTGTGTGTATATATGATGATAATTATTAATGCTCGGGATCAACAAAATACGAAGAATAAAACAAATATTACAAGAGATATATTTATTTATTTCTATTTATTATATATATAATAATATATATTTTTTATGGTAACAATTAAAAATTTTGCAATATCTTTTTTCATATAATTATTTAAATCATATTCGAATATATACAAGATAGATCTAAAAAAATCGATTTTTTTTAAAAGAGAAATTTTTCTCGATGCTTTGAAAAATTGATTTTTAATCGAATACTTATAATATACGTGCACATGATTCGTATAATATAAAAAGAATATGATGCTTCTATAATCATTATATTCAATTCACATATGGTCCGTTTGCCTATTCAAATAGCCGCCAGATTATGGCACGATGTTCCGATAAGTTCATTAAAGATGGGTCCGCTCGAAAGTGCTAAGAAAATTGCGGCTTATAAAGCCGTGAATGAATATGTCCAGGCAAGCTGGTTTTTAAAAAGATTATATATAATTGATCAGTTAATTTATGAGGTTATATTAATATTCCAATGAATCGTTTTTCAGAATAACACTGTGATCGGAATCGGTAGCGGATCCACTGTGATTTATGCCGTTCATAGACTTGGTAATGTTTCTTTAACATATAATTATTTAAAAACTACTTTATTTGAGAATAGTATGTTTTGAACATTATGATATACTTAATTAGCCAATTTTAATATTATTTTAGAATTCTTATTTCTCCAAGAAAACATGTATCGAATGTACATATTAAAACTGTACAAAAATATATTTTATTACTATTTATATATTAAACTTTTTGTGTACCAATACATTCGTATTCGTATAAAAAAAATATATGTATAGGAAAGATCCATTTTCTTGCTAAAATCATTTTTAAAACAAATAATACAATTAATGTTGTAGAATTTGATTCGTTGACGTTGATAGCTATGGTAGGAGATTATTTTCCTACTTTTAATTTAATTTTAAAATTTAAACGCTGATATCACAGTATATTTTATGCATTATTCTCTGTTTTATTGAAAAACGTATGGCTAAATTAACATTTGACCTTTTCACTGATAATATCAGCATATTTTTTTATTCTTATTACATCATAAAAAATTTTATATGTTAGATTGAGTTTTTTATATAAGTTGTAATAATACTTGATTCTTTCTTTGCGATTAATAAAATATATCTTTATTATATTTAAATATTTTGTCAATATATTAGATTTTGCAAATGTGTTTACAAAGATTTTTGCTTTTAGCTGAACGTGTCAAAGAGGAAGGACTCAACATAGTCTGTGTTCCTACATCATTTCAAGCTCGTCAACTTATATTAGATAATCGTCTAACTTTAGGTGACTTAGAAACTTATCCAAAGGTAATTCTGAAGTGTTTTCTCTATATTATATTTTTTATTATATGACATTTATAAACATGACTTTTACATGGTTATAGCTGGACTGTGCAATCGATGGAGCAGATGAAGTTGATGCTGAAATGAATCTTATTAAAGGTGGTGGAGGATGTTTATTACAAGAAAAGATTGTTGCTTCCTGTGCTCAGCGGTTTGTTGTTATAGCAGACTATACGTAAGAGCATAATTTTTACTTTAATATTATCTACAGATACATAAATATGTAATTTCTTTATGTATTTTTCTATTATGTATTTTACATTTCAGGAAAAACTCACAAAAGCTTGGTCAGCAGTATAAGAAAGGAATTCCTATTGAAGTAGTTCCTATGGCATATGTGCCGATTCAACATAGAATTGAAAGAACATATGGAGGAACCGCAAAAATTAGAATGGCTCTGGTAAAAGCTGTAAGTGGATATATTTTTATTATTCAAATTATTAAATAAATATAAATAGTATGTAAATAATTTATATTTTATTTACAGGGTCCAGTAATAACAGATAATGGTAATTTTATTTTAGACTGGCATTTTCCACAAGACTTGACTAATTGGAATAAAATTAATGAGGAAATATCTCTGATACCTGGTGTCATTGAAACTGGTCTATTTATAAATATGGCGGAAAAAGCTTTCTTTGGTATGCAAGATGGTAGTGTGAAGGAACAAAATTCAAACATCCAAAAGATTTAATATGTATCAATGTATAAATTACGTTTTCTATTATCTTTGGACAATAATATTGTCACTATAATGAATCTTATATTATTGATATTATCAACAAAGGATCTTTTCTCTAACCTTTCTTTGAAATATTAATTTTACCATATGTATCACTTTAATTGCATTGTCTCTTTTCTTATATTCCTATATTTTTGTTTTATATAATTATATATAATTTATATATAGATATATATATATATAATTTTGTGATAACTTTTTTAGTACTATATAAGCAAATTATAATTATTGTTATTGTTAATTAAAGCTTCAAGATAAATAGCTTAATATTCTTAAAAATATGTTTTATAATAATGAAATAAGAGTTAGCATTTTATTATGTACAAAATATTATGAAATTTATAATACAACTGTTTGCTCCAAAGTATAATATAATTATAAAATAGAGCTTTTTAAATAAAATATACACGTATATTTACAAAATATATTTCTCATTTTTATCTACTTTTATGCATCTAAAGAAATAAATGAAGTTTACTTTATGATGTAAAAAGTAAAATCTTATACGGATTTTATATATACATATTAATTTACATATCTCTAGATTATTTATGTATATAATTTTTCAAATTGTATTGAACAAGTGAAAAAATAGAATATGCTAACTGTATTTTTAAAAATATTATAGATTAAGTTGAGAGAAATAAATTTTAATATACTATTTCTTATTTAATTATTATTAATATTTTAAACATGTTTATGAATAAAAAATTTTAAAAATTATTTTGTAGAAAAAAAATATATACACTTAATATATAAACAGTATATACAGGATGTTCAGTAAAGAAACCAACAAATTATTAGAATGCATACTAGAGATTTTTTTTCATAGAACACCTTATATATTAAATATTGCGCAATATAAAAAAAATCGCCCGAACAGGGACTCGAACCCTGGACCCTCAGATTAAAAGTCTGATGCTCTACCGACTGAGCTATCCGGGCGAACTTATAAACTGTGTCGTGAATATTGTATACTATCCGACTCGCGTATAGATATCCCGAAGTGCCGCATTGTTATCGCACGGACTTGGCGCGAGGCACTATCGCATCTCTTGATTTTTGCTCCAAAAATCAATTATAGATAAAAAAATACATACGTATATAGATACATATATATATATATACATTGGAAGATGACAATTAACATTATAATTTTTTAAAATAATATTTACATATATATACTATGCCACAATATATAATAAGAATTGGTAATATAAAGTTAAAAAAATGTAATATTAATATAAATGTGACATATAGATTGTTTTTCATGTTCTATGTTTTACATAAAAATAAATTTAACAAAGATTTATAGCAATCCGTTTTTTATAAAATTATAAATTTCTAATTTTTGAAATCAGAACAATTATTTTTAAAACATTATAATTTTATTATATTGTTTATTGTATTTATATTTTAATGCTTTAACATTGGATAACAAATTAATTTTTTCTGAGAAATATTACAAATTAAAAAAAGTAATATATATCTTTGTTGAAATAGGATTCTATTTTTAATTCAGTACTTATTTTAGCAATAACTGTTAGTAAACTCTTTGAGAAAGTCCTGTGAGTGTTTACGTTTAACGCAGACTGCTATAAATGTATGTATTTATTTTCCCCTTTATGTGAGACAGTTATATACATTCGGTATTTTGCATAAGAGGCACATCTCTTATTCATAGGTGATCTATTATCCAGTAACTGCAAGGAGCAGTAATGATTTACCGTCTTGCGTCTTAATTTTAGTGGTGCGTTTATACCTATCATAAAATTAAACATCGCTATTTATTTGAATAAAACAACAGCTTGTCACATTGTTTAAGCGTTTAATCACACCAACTATATATGCTATATAAATATCTTTTCAGAATAATAATTTACTTTAATTAAATATTAAGAAAAGTTGTTTTTTGCGTAAATGTATTACGCAAATGTGATTGAAATAATTAAATAATATTCGATGATGTGAAAGACGTCAAGATAATAATTGCCAGTATTAAGGCTGCAATAAAAATTGATGTTGAATAATTATGAAGTCTAACTCGTTCTTCCTGCCGGTTCATCTCTTTCACAGTTTCTAAATATTCATCGTCGCGTCACAGATAAACATATACTCGAAAATTTCAGAAAAAGAAAAGTGAGAAAGAATGGACAACCACTGGCGAACTAGGTTGAACGATCTAATCGCAACTCAGCAGGCTCTGATGTGGGAACGATGTAAGTACTTAAGCTCGATTGTTTTTTCTATGATTTTTACAAGAGGACTCTTACCCGGCCGACCTGTTATACTTCGCTTCCTGGCATCGATTTAATCGACACTAATCCTCAGTTCCGATCACTTCACTTTTGACCTTTTTTGCATAGTTCAAGTTCTCGTTTGTTGTGCGCAAATACTCGATAAGTCATATGTACGCGAAACGCTAGAAGGAAGTAATTAATGCATTTACTTTACATACATATCGTTTTTGTAAAACTCAAATAAAATATTTTTTATTTATTTATCAATATTAAAATATCACACATATCTCTTTTATTTTCAATTTGCACACACATATAATTATTTACAAAATATAGCAGTATATAATGTCGATTCAAAATGGGTAGAACTAATCTAGTTTTAAAAATATGTAAACTAACATTTCACTTTAGCGTCAGTTTTTTGTATGTAAAAGAATAATTTCGTTATTTATAATGTTTTTTATACGTATACATGTGACTTCGTTTTAACTATTAAATTTTAATGGTAGTCTCTTTGATAATTTCGAGTTAATTTTTGAGAACGAAATGTTTTTCCTTTTTAAGAGAAGTCGTTATTTGCAATGCAATTTTTTAACTTACAAAATTCATTTTAACTCATTAAATATCGTTATAATTAAATATAAAATAAAAATTGCATTAATGCAACGTGTTCACTTTCATATGTAAATAAAAAATGAGATTTTGTTATCTGCTGACATATGCAGAATTTTATGTGCAAAATGCTTTTTTCTTTTAAATGCTTAATTCGAATCTATAATCCATTAATGTCTCAAAATTTTTTGGAATGTATTGATTTTTCAAATTGATCAAAGAATTTGATATCAAAATTTAGTACAATTAATACGAATATGTTATTTTATATCAAATACTTACGCTTAACGAAAAGTTGGCCGTGAAAAATAAATTAAAAATAGAGATCAAATCAAGATTAAATCAAAAGCAGGAAACAAATTCGAAAAAAATGATATTTCAATAGTTAGTATTTTATTAATACAGTGTAATAATGTAACATTACGAAATGACGTTAAAAATTAAATTATATTTTGAAACAATTAATACGTTATATGTATACTGATACATGTTATATGTATGTGCTCTCAACAATTTGTACAATACACATCGATTTTTATTTTGTACATTCTTTCAATGTATAATCCAATTTTTATAGACTATGCGCTATATGAAAAAAAAAAAAATCTATCAAGCGTTATTGTATTGCAATAAATTTAGATTCCGCGTATCAAATTGCTCTGTAAATCTGCAACCAATTAATATAGTATCATAACGAAGTGCGAGAACGAGAATTCTCTCACGTACAATATACAGTAAAATAGTGGTACAGTAAAATAATGCCAATATACTGTTGAAATTTCCGTTAAATCATGTGACCCAATGATAACTTATGATCCGTGAATCTTAAGGAGCAACATGTACTGAATCTGCCTACGGAATTACGTAAGATGCATACCCCGTGAATAGTCACGAATACAGTTATAATACTATATAGCGAAAAATTATGCGAACTAAGAGAGTTATGTATATATCTTCTAACAAAGAGAAATAGAAAATAATTTAATATCTTCCAAAAATAAATATTGGAAGTTTTATAGACTTTTTAAATACGAAAGAAAAAGCATCCTTCTCTCTTCTTCTTTTCTTTTTCTTTTTTTCTCTTTTAGAGAAAAATAAGATGGTTTATAATTAGATGTAAATAATTATTTAATGTTTAAATGTTAGAAAATTAAGATAAAAATTTAATTTGTTTATTTTTTCTTAATAGAGAAAGAATGAGAAAGAGAAAGAAAAACAGAAAAATAATTATCATATTATAATAATTAAGAAATTATATTGTTATTAATATTATTTTTTATTTCCTTTTTTCTGCAATTTTTCTCTCTGACTGCGTTTCTATGTATTCTTAGCAGAATTCAATAATGAAAAAAAAGGATTCTTTTGGAAGTAAGTTAAACTAGAAGTGTATTAGCAATTCACCCACCTCGAGCCAGACTATATGCATTTTTGATAAAAAAGAATGATTTTTTTTTTGAGGTGTGAAATATAATCGTCGCTCGCGCCCTTGCGGTCATGCGTTCTCCAGGCTTGCATTCACCCCCGTGGCGCTTATCGCAATGGAGGGGCTAATGGGGTTTGTATTTGAAGAGCAGCCGCGCAATTTTGCCCCTCAAACGAGAGAGAGAAGCCACGGCTTCAACCGCGCGTGACAACCTTTTGGCAAACGTGAAATCCGTATTGATAGTAGATCGAGGACATAATTTTTGTCAAAAAGACATCGCTTCAGAGGTGCGCTTCAGAAACTTGAAGAATCCCAAGTTTTTTGAAAACTTCTAGACTAAAAGAAGATCTAAATATGAAGGTAGTGTATTCGATTTTTTCGTGACAAATATATAAATTATTAAATACAATTTTACACATATAGTGATTCAAATTTATTTTATTTAACATTACGTTTCTATATTGTAATAATATAACAGAATAATGAAATAATAGAAAAAAAAATTTCTATTAAAGAGTGACATTCTTGAAATTTTTACATATTTGTTTTTTAAATATATGTGTATATCTTTCTTCTTAGAAATATTATATATTAAATACTCATAAGCTAAAATGCATATATATATATATATATATATATATATATATATATATATATTTAGGTATTTATAGAAATTTTCTTTATATTTTCTATATAAAAATTTTCTACAAAATATATTTTATTATAAATAAAAATGTATAGAGAAAACATAATTTAATATTAATATATAAGTAATTGAATCTCAAAAAGAATTCTTATTATAAAAAAAACTCATTTATTTAATAATTTTTTTTATAGTTGATTCTCTATACTCTATATGGTAAAAAATTTAATAAATAAATTTGCACATTTACAAAGTAATTAAGACTGGTTTGAATATTTTTTCACATTGTGCGAATGTAATGTCTGTGGTTTTTTTGATTGCTAAAGCTGTTATTTTCATGAGATATATACATATATTTAAATATCTTATGCAATAGCACAAGCTGATTATCTCAATCAAATATATTTAAATCCATATGTAATAATAGCTACTTTTATCGAATATATGAATATTTATATAAAATAATGACTATTTCGATAAACATAAATAGCATATTTTGATATTAAATAGCTAGGAACGATGTGATAAATTTTAAATACATTTAAATATATTTAAATATATTAAAATTTAAATATTAAATATATAGATATACAACGAGCAGAGAAAAAGAGATAAAATTAATTTAAAGTTTTATTTTTTAATAAAAAATATGTAACTTATTTATTAATATTAATATTTAACATTATTTTAAAGAAATAACGATATGTAATGTACTCTAATAATATTGTAAGTAAATTATTCCTGGCTGAAAAATACACAATTATTGGAATATAAATTCTGCAAATATACAATTAAAATAATATTTAATATATATAAGGCTATGTGTCAACATTTCTATTATAAAATAATAAAGATCACTGTAAATTAAAAAAAAAACAGAATCGTGCACATCAAATACTACGAATAATAATGACTTTATTTATTCACTTTCATATTTTACAAATCAATTGCTGGGATATTTGTTTATATTACATTAAAAGATGTATGTTTATGCAAAGAAAATCATTATTGATTATCTCCGTTAAGTTAATTAAACAAAATCAACTGCATTTTTATGGCGTAAAAAATAATGCCATAACTTCGCTAATTATTAATTAAACATTGTGTAAATTGATCTAGAATGCCTAAGCAGCTTAACACAGTCGGATTTACGGGCTCTATGTGATGCTTATATAACGTGAATATTTGTTGCAAACGATTCACAAATGCATCACTTGTCTCTTGTCATTATTTTTATTACATTCTTCACAACATTATAACAAAAAATATTAAGACAGTTTTGCATTTGCTGATCTTGATTTTTTATTTTGCAGATTACTGAATATCTTTGTTGCATGCTGGCTTGCATGTGTCTACTGCAGATGGTAAATACTGAGCTTTCGAGAGATGAGGTAAAACAAATTTTAATAAACAATTTTTTCAATTTGTGCTTTAGTGTATTTTATAAAAATATATTGTTTTCTTTCAACTATTACGAATAGAGAGAAAAATCTTTATGTAAAAAAATTGTTATATTTAATAAAATTTGATTTTATTTTTTAAAAAGATAAAAGCGTTTCTAATACATATGCGATTGATATAATTCACTTTTGCAGTTCGAACGTCAGCTTCTAGATGCCCTTATGATGAAGAACACAATCAAGTCAAAGAGACCGTTTTGCAATGCTTTTACGGGTAAGAAATAATTTCATTTTTTTTGTAGTTAATAATAACTTAAAAATATTATAATTTTGCAGTATAATACAAATACTATAATATTAAATATTCTCTAACTAAAATTCTTTACCAGTTTTTTTCTATATAATAATATCTGTCTTTTTTATATAAAAATATCTGTCTATTATAAAGCCACTTTCAAATTTTAGTAAATAAAATTTTAGTAATCGAGAACTTTTGATCTCTTGTAGGATGTGGCAGATTTGTTTCGGAGGAAAAAAGAGAAGAGAAAAAAGAACCACGTATTTCTACATTGCTTCATTTATTCAGAACGCTCTTGAACACTGCTAAACAAAACACTTGGAACGCGATTGATCGTGAGGAATACGATAATCAATTACAGCAAATGCCGCAAGTTTATATCTCGAATCGGATGCCCCTACGTAATAGGCAGGAAAGTTAATTTGACACAACCTGACGTTTGAGTGCCGCCAGTATTTCTCTAATAGACCAAATTATATATATTTTATTTTTAAGTAAGTGTATATTATAATATTCATTTGCAATATCAATACAAAATATATTCAATAAATGTGAATATATTATCAAAATAATATCATTTAATTTTATATAATTAAAACTAAAAAGTTTTTTTTCAAAAACACGAATGTAATTATATCCTCTTGTAAGATGTAATTATATTTCTTTACATTTACTTCACAGCTACGTCTTCATACGACTTGATGATATTTATTATACTTTCGTTTATCTTTTCTGGTCATAATTAAATAAATAAAAAAATAATTATGCGATTATATTTTATTTTGTATACAACTTTTAGGGGAAATTTCGCTACAAATGTATTGTACACGACGAAAACATATAAACATGTAATCAGTATAATATTGGTGCTAATTAGAATAGAATTAGGAATATTTATTTACTATTAAATATTTCTTTATTTATAGAGGCTTTTAAATGGTTATGCATTTATTTATATATATCTTATCTCTTCAAATTGAAAATATCTTAATTAATTTGCTGTTAGTAAGTCCTTAGATAATTGTTGAATTAGATCTAGTTTGTATTCAATAAATTCTATAAAACCTGTTATCTAATTTATTAATATTTAAAATAATTATTCAATTAATTAATTTGCTCTTTTTTTCTAGCTTTTTAAAATAAATTATAATACACGTTTTTTAAATAATAACAGAGCATATACTTGTATAACAAATATTACTTTTTGATAATTAAATAGCTTACCTTAAATAATCTGCAGATAAACATTAAGTTTTATTAGAACACTTCCATTCCATATATATTTTGCATTTCTTAAATATCGTTGAGATATGATTGATAACGATTTTGATCGAATAACACGTCTGGAAATACTTAATCCAACGCATTCTGGATTATCTGCCTTTCCCACGGGTCTACCCCAAAATTTTTCTGTGCAAAGTGTAGCCGGATCCCAAATTCGAGATCGTCGATCCTCGCGCACGCCTTCCAAAGAATGATCCAAAACCTGCCAAGTCGCATTATATCGATAATCGCATTTAATTAATTATATAATTTATTAATTATATTAATTATTTTATTTTATTTTAAAAACATAGTGCAAAAAATGTCACATCTAGATAGAATATCTTGAAAAATCAGTTCCCACAGAGAATTATCATTGACTTCATATCAATTATCATATACTTGTTTCTTTAATAATACTAAGAAAACTAAACAAAAAATTATTTTTATATTATATATTCCAAAGATAATTTGTTGTATTTATAATGAAATGCAAGTAGAAAGTACAAAATGTTGTATATAGTCGTAACTTTTTAACTTATTTTGAAATCATTCAATTGTATTAGAAAGTTTTGTCTGAGCCCGTCCCTCATCAACTGTTTTTGTACAAAATTCTAATGAGGATTCGATAGGACATCTCGTTCTTTGTTTTTTTTTTCTCGAAGGACTGCTCGCCGGCAGGTTCTTTCTCTTTTGTGCTTCGCGCAATTGCATTACCGACAATCCGAAAATCCTCTGTGAAATCTTATTTTACTCAGGCGTATGACCGATTTATTCCCAAGACCGCCACAACTCCTTTCATTGTTGTGCTTTTACATACCTCAAGGCGAATCCTGTGTGGAAAGGGCCACGCGAGAATAGCATCGTAACGGCCGCTCGTCAATCCGACCCCCATAAAAATTGTGCCATCGGGAAAATATTTTGGCGTGATTTTCAAATACATGGCGTAACCGCTTTGACCCGCATAAAAAGTAGGACTGCGCATCGAGCGGCCGGTTTGCCAGTTCATTAGCATCTCGTCGAAATTTTTTATTTGCCAATAATAGATGAATGTTCTTGTCGAACCTGTAGATAAAAATTGTTTTTTGATTTTGAATTTTTATCTTTAACATTCTATATTAACGTAACATTTCACAATCTTCTTCCCTTAATATATTATCCTTCTTTTTTATGCGAAGATCCTTATGATATATATCTCAAGTAATGTCTTTTTTTGTAATTATCTTTAAAATTGTTTTTTTCAGCACCAAGAATTTGATGGAAATTTTAATTTATTGTGAAGTTAACTAAAAAATTGAAAATTACTAAGTTGAGATTAACTAAGCTTCAGACAAAACGTTTTTGTTTTAGTAAATTTGAAGTAAATTTTGCTGAACCACATATTAATTTGAAAAATTTGATTGTGACAAATCATTTAAAATTAAAAGTTAATTTAAAATCAAATATCTTAATTTAAGTTATTAAGTTTTTATTTTCTATTAAAAAATGCATTATAGCTTTCACAGATTTCTCAGTGAATTACATGACATTTTTATTATTTAAACGCAACACAGAGATAATAATGCAGAGTTAATCGCGCGCGCGCGTATTACGACTCGAAATAAATCTCAGTACTTTGTTACACCATTCATTTCGATTGAATCATGTTTATCCCGACTAAGCTTTAGCTTTGTCACGTGCGCGTTCCATGAACAAGGCAAACTTTTCACAACAAACCTTCAACAGATCCGCATTTGCATAAAGCCACATATCTCTTATATCAAATGCTTAGTTTAGACTCGGAAGTAACAATGCAATATTATGCAAGAAATGCAAAAATTCTATACGCAAAATCGTATTGTATTATTCTAGAATGACATTTATGGTATGCGATAATGCACACAAAATTAAAATATCATATTTTGTAATGTGCTTAATTTTAGCTTCTTAGAAAATAAATTATACATTTTCATTTTAGTTATAAGCGATTGAAAATGAAGTTAATTTAGTTTTTCATAATAAGCTTTGGAACGCTATCAAATTATAAAAACTGCTTATCTATTATTTAGAATTTTAAATTTTGATGATCTTAATATTTCATAGTAAATATTAAATTTTACAATAAATGATAGTTTGATTCATTTAAGAAAAATATTATTACAAATTTGTTCTGCAACATATATAATTATTTCTTGCAAAATTAATTTCAATAATTAATATAAAATAAAATAGAAGAATTCTTAATTCTTTTTTTTTAGATATATTATATATTTATTATATATTATATATTTAGATATATTATATATTAATTGCTGTTACTATAAAATTGTTCTTTAGCCATCAAGTTTATTTGCGTATACAACTAATATCATTCATGTGTTGTAGAATATAATGTTATATAGAAGCAGAAGCACTTGGAAAGTTTTGAGAACTTTAGACTCACCAGTTGCTGAAGAACTACTCTGTGTTTAGCTTATTGTTAGAGCGTAAAGTTAACTTTAGACTCCTCTGCTATTATAAATTGCATGTTAAACACGTATTTTTTGTTATTATTAAAAATTTTCAAAAATTTATATTACATATAATAATCTAAATTTTTTTTTTAAATATATACTAAAATTAATTCGTATAATTGCACTAACTATTTGAGGTTGATAAATTTTGTACAGTGTTGTTGAATTTATCAATCTCATCTTGCCTCGGTGACAAATAATCATCGGATATTCCATCGTAAAGATTAGCGTTTTGTATATTTTTTAGATAATCCGGCTGCTGCTCCAAAATGTTGCGAAGTAACCATTTAATATCCATAAGTTCCTTCATCAATATTTTTTCCAGTTTTGCAAATTTTTCATCCATTGCCTCTAGAAACATATGTTTTTATAAATTACAATTAGCTTCTTCTGTATTAAGGGATACTCACAAGGCAAGATTATTTTTATCTAAATAAAAAAAAATTTAATTGATTTCTAAAGTTCAATTCGACGTTGAATAGAAGGTCGTTTTTATTTAAATTTATAATTGATATTTTTTTTTATTAAATGCCAGAAATTTGAGATCTTTATGCAATAATATTCCACAATTTTTCTTTTTTTCTGATATCACATGTTAAAACCGATTTAAAAAAATCTTAAAAATTTTAAGCTAATGCAAAGAGAATATATATCTAACTAATACTAATCAAATTATATTTAATATTTATTTTATTTTTCACTCACTTGCTTTACAAGCTCCAGAGAATACTGTTGTAACAGTGGCACGTGCATTCGCGACCACATCTTCCGTTGCAATCTTACAAATGGTGTGCTGCGTTTCCGTGACATCATCATTTGTGACATTAGCCTCAATCATGGCTAAAAATTACATACACACAGTAAAATGCATTGCAGATAGATCTATATTTACTAACAAAAGCAACACATAAAAAAAAAATAACTTTATAAAAAAAGATTATAATAATTAAAAGAACTTATGCAGAAATTTATTTTTTAAAATTATAAATTTGTCTATATTTTAAAATTTTTAAAGATTGAATTTATGAAATTATTAAATGTACTATATATTTAATGCTATTATCTTTCTCAATGTTTGTGTTTTTTTTCTATTTTTAGCCATTTTAATTTTAAATTATTAAGAATTAAACAAATAAAATTATTATTTAACATAGATATAATGTATTTATGCATACATAATCTTCTTACAAACTAATCTTAAAATCTCTATTTGAGCCGTTTATGAATAAGATAAATATAAGAGATAAAAATAATTTTAATAAAAAATATAATTGTTTATAATATTTATAATTCTATCTATTCTATATCTTATATTCTTATTGGCATCAAATTTTAATTTAACTTTGTAAATTTAAAATTAAATTATTTGTCAATATTCAAATTTTCTTTTAAGTTTTTTTTATATGCATAATAATACAATAATACAATAATACAATAATACAATATTAAGATAAGATAATATTTTCAATTATATAAATCGTGTCTTAATATCGATTATAATCGGAAAATAAAATCATAGTAAAGGATAAATAACATATTGAACTTACGTATTTTTCTTAAAGATTCACTCAAATCACTGAATATCAGACAAAACATACTGAAATACAATAATGATATAAAAAAATGTATGATTGTCGACATTTTAATGCATGTAAACGACACGTTGTAAACTCATCTCCGTGTGACCAAAATTAAAATCGTTTGACTCCGAAAGATGGCTTTGACTCGCTCTCAAAAATAGATTTTATCATCTTTTTTCCGTCCGGTGAAAGCGCAACGAAGAAAAATTATGTAGATAATGAAATATTTCATTAAACATATACTTAATAAATAATAATTTTTATTATATATATACATGGATAAAATTTATATATCGACTATTATTTTTGCAATTATTTTTCTTTATGCTACTTTCTTTATGCTCTTTGTCCTTAAAATCATTTTCGTTATTTTTATCCGAGATATTTACGTGTGTGATCCGCCTCTTTTACTATAGACATTACTCTTCGCAGTAGCTCCGTAAAGCGCTTCGGGCTTTTCGGTCATTTGACATTCGATTCGAGTCGCCAAGCTTTGAATCGCGATGCGCGCGGCAGTTTGCAGAGTATACGCGGAATATATTCGTTTGATACACTGATCTCGGGCAATCTGAACATGCCAATTTCAGAGCAACGTAGACCATTGTAGACGTGCTCGCCGTCTAACTCCAATATCTCACGGCGATGCGATTCTCTGGTGACCATATAATCGACTATATAATTGGCAGCCTGGACGTTGTATGAGCTAGATTAAATCAGCGAGTTACATTCCATTATTCAATCTCCGGTTGTTGAAAAGCAATTTTGTGAAGTATCATTATTACATCAATTGCTAACATGTTGTGTAATAATGTACGTGTCGAGTAATTGATGACTGATTAAATAGCGTGGTCAATTCAGACGGATCGTAAAAATGACCGAGGAACTCTTTGAACTTGTCCAAGTTTTTATTTCTCTCTCATGGCATCGTTAGATCTTCCTTCTAGATGTGTCTTATCTTGATTAACACATTACAGATTCATATATCAAACGATCGAGCTTTTTTAAATAATTCTCTGTATCTTACTTTGAATCAGAACGAAGGAGAAATAAACTTAAGAAAGTTCGGTTACTTTCCGTCGTCTTTCTCCAACTTTCTTCCCCGAAAGCAAATATGTTTAAATCCGAGATTATCCCCAAGTTGTGATTTTTTTTTAGCTAATCTTCGAGGCAAGGCCAAACTTCTTATATTGACTTAGGGATTGCTTTTACAAATTAAACTCATATCTCTCTCTCTTTCTCTCTCATAAACCGATCGCCAACCTTTAAGGTAAATTTCTAAAATAACAAGAAGCGATAGATGCTTTTGAGCTCGTTTACTCTCGTCATTATTATATTCTGCATGAAACTTTGTTGAAGCAAAGGGAGGCTTAACCTCAGAGGACTTCGTTTACACCAGATTAGCAATTTAAGCTTTGCTAATGACAAAGTTTGACGGCGGTGGGCCTATCAAGGCATATCAAGGATAATAAATTGTCCGCAGATATCTGGCGGTGGTACATCCAATTGCCTCGATGTCCTGGAGGACCGAGAATCATGCCATATTGGCGATCGGCATCGCGTGGGTGGTGATCCTGGCGCTATCCGCTCCCGCTTTTGTGATCCACGGTGAGGTAAGCGAACAAGATGCAAAGCACGAAGCGCGTCCCCGAGCAGGCTCTCGTTCTCTTACGTAGTCCGCGTGTACGTAGATTCACTACATGTTCCAGGAGGGAGATGGGCTATCGGAGAATCTGACGGCCTGCAGGATCCTGTCGCAGTACGACTGGACATCCTACCAGGTATCCTTCTTCCTCATGAGCTACGTGCTGCCCCTGGTGCTGATATGCATCTTTTATATGTCCGTGCTGATCAAGCTGTGGCGCAGCGCCCGCGTCAGCGCCGAGAGTCGACGCGGCAGAAGACGCGTCACCAGACTCGTCTTCGTCGTCGTCGGGGTCTTCGCCGCCTGTTGGTGTCCTATACAGGTAAAAGGGATCCCACGTTGTTTATCAAAGGAAGCTCTCTCTATCGATTTTCTCGTTTCATCGTTGATGATTCGGCATCGTGTTGCAGGTGATACTGGTGAGCAAGTCCCTGGACGTGTTCCCGCTCACCACGACAACGATAATGGTGCAGATAGTCAGTCATATCCTTGCCTATACCAACAGCTGCGTCAACCCGTTTCTATACGCCTTCCTGAGCGATAACTTTCGCAAAGCCTTTCGGAAGATCATCTATTGCAGGCCGCGCGCGGAGCTGAATAATCAGTTGACACCAGCGACGAAGACAACGAGAGCTGGCAGTAGCGGCGATATTCTTTAGAGGTGAGGAAATATTCAATCTGTCGCGCTTATTTCTCAAGTTTTTTTTATTTATTTTTTTTATTCGTAAAATATAGTCGATATTATAACACGTCGAAGAATCGATTTTTGCTTTTAAGATACCTTGCATGTTACGTAATCGAGGATACCGAGGTATCACAAATTGCAATTACTCCTTACAATAGACCGAGTATTTTCTTTTCTTCCTCGAACTTTAACTCTCGAGACGCAATATCGGTCTGCGTGTGTTTGAATATAACATCAAGAAATATAATATTGCGCTTTATTTTTCCAGCGTATAATTTTTTTGTCGATGATTGTCGAATATTTCCTTCAATGCTTCAATTTATTTTTGTGTCATTGCCTACGTTCTACCTCAGAGAATTTGGAATAAGAAAAATTTATATCGATCTATGTCGAAGCGACATTACCCGATATAACGATAAAGGCCGTCGTTACGATCTGGAGAATTAATTGGCATCTCTCGTGGCGAGATTTCAGAGGATTCCGGAGATATCTTTAGCAATGCAACATGTTACGTTATCGTCCTTATCTTCCCCCTTTTTCTCCCCTCTCTTTCTCTCTCTCTCTCTCTCTCTCTCTCTCTCTCTCTCTCTCTCTCTCTCTCTCTCTCCGCGAGACGATATAAATTTCTTCTTCGGAAGAGATGACAAGCGGAATCGTGCCGGGGGGCACTTAACGACATTACACGATTTACTTGGCTCCAGATTCGGGCCCAGCCTCCTCGGCTCCCTCGGTACGCGCGTAACAAAATTTTCCTCTTTCCTCGTCCTGCTCCCGCTCCTCTCGTCTCCCTTCCCCTCCGGTTTTCCCCCCTTCTGGGCTCAGCGTGGCGTATTGCCATTAACACGGTGACATTTTCACAGCTAGTTTATTCTGGCTACCATTTTCGTCTGTCCCTTCCATACGCGGATATCGGGGGAGAGTTAAAGACAGGAAGAGGGAGGGGAAGAGAGATAGAAGACGGAAGGAGAAGAACGAGTGCGGGTTTAGCGACAAACGCAATTTAATACCGCGAGACATTAAATAATGTTAAGTAAAGGGAGTTGGGAGCGGACAGATAGAATGGAAGGAAAATTTTCATTTAAAACAACTTCCGCTGACGTTGCGAGCGCGAGCTGCCTCGCTCGAGCGAGAGGTGTAGCGAAAAGTATCCCGACATAATAATAATGACTAAAGTTTCTTTTATATAATGCATGGTGGTGAGCCTGCGGAACAAACACATCGCTCGGCGGGAGAAGTATTAATGTATAAACTATAATATCCTCTCCCCTTCTGTCTTACGTAACTGTTATTATGCAATAAGGAATAATATCATATCGTTTTCTCACGATTAACGATCAATTTATTTAATTACGGGAGAGAATATTGTCGCGGCAGAATTTATTTTCATAACCAATTTCCTTTTCGTGGTGTGGGAAGAAGGAAAACGAAATGACGTTATTTAATATTAATATATGTAAATATTTTATAAATGTTACTGAAATATTACTATACATATTTTCGTTAGTATGACTAAAAGTATTTTCAAGTTTTTTTTTTGTTTTATAAAATTTGCATATTGCGGTTGTGTATGCGAGAATCCTATATATGGACACACGTGATGTATCCGGAATCTTTATTGCGGTGCCACAGATAAATCGGCGGTTGCGATTTATTACCGCAATCAAAATTTCATTCTATTTGCTCTTTGATTTATTTTCACTCGGTCACATCGTTACAACGGCATGTATTGAAGGCTTTTCCGAGAAGAAAAATCATCGCGACAAGTCGCGGGTAGCGAACGAACCTTAATCAGGCTATAGCGTTTTCTAAAAAGATTGACAGTTGACGAAAATTCAATTAATTTTTTGATACACATTGAAATTACGTGTTATCATTTTATGCAATAGCGATTCGTTTTTTGATTCCTTACCACGTACAATTGTCATATTTTTTTATTTATTTATTTTTTTATTTTATACGTTAGATCGAAAAAACTGACGCTGAACGCATTATGTTTCGATTGATATTTACAATTGATATTTTGTGATTTATGCTTGAGACATTAATTAAAATTAATATCGATCGGTCTATTTACAGCCTAACTGGCCTAAAATCGTCATCTGGCGCGTTTTGTTTGATCTAGTCAGAATTATCAATATCCATTTGTGTTTTTCAGTCTATTAAACAAACAAATGATGAATTGATATTGCAGAGTTTAATCCGAATTCACCCATATTAAGCTCCTCTCTTGTTGTGTAAACGGGAGTACGTAATGAGTTATATCAGCGCGTAATAAATTTCTCGAAGCTTGAATATCGGTCGGGAAAAAGATCCTTATTAAATTTATTTAATTAATATCGTAAAAAAACTTGATCTCGTAATAATTTTACGTGAATTCTGGAGCATATTATTAAATGGTAAACAATGGTTAACAGTACAACTGCTCACCAAGAATATGTATCCTGACAGTTAACATCAAGTGTCACCGAGAACAAAAATTGCAAAGAATGATACAATGCGGTCGTGACGACGCGGACAGTTCTGGACTGTTTGGCAGCTCAGTCAGACGGAAACGTCCTATATTTTATACGGACCAGACGTTTATGAAAGGATAAGCAATTCCCTGGGTAATCGTCGGCGCCCTGAGAACGGCGACGTACGGAGCGCTCGTAAAAATGGCACTGGTGCTCTAGTGCAAACAAATCTTAATCAAATAAATTTGCGTATGCAACGGAATGGTAATTTGATACCCCTCGACTCGATCTTGACTAAAACGTTGAGCAAAGTCAAGCTCGACGTGATATTAGCGGCTCTATTTGTGCGCATACGACGATTTGTTATGAATAAACAACGCTGGACCAGATTGATAGATTGTCTGTTTGCGCGCTCTGCTTTTATCGTGCTCTCTTTATTTTACTAATAGATTTCGAAGAAAATCAGAAAGCATATATCGAGATATGCGAAATTAATTGCATTCGAAGATTATATCTGCTTTCATTACGCGAAAATTTATTAAATTTTGTCGCTTAAAAGATTGCTGTGTAAACGGAACTTTTTAATAAAATTTATAAAATGAGAATTTTTGCATTTATGAGAATTTCTAGGATGATTATTTTTTAAATTTTGAAAATTTAATATCCTCTCTCTCTCTCTCTCTCTCTCTCTCTCTTTGACATTTCTAAAATGCTTTTCAATTTAGCACATTTTATGTAACTATACCTTTTTAAAGTATTATGCAACCAAAAGTAAATAAAATACGTTGACATTTACATTTAAAAAATTTGTTCGTATTGATTAGGAACACGAGCAATGTAAATCCGGAGACAATACATCGCAAATAATTTTACTTGTTTCATCTCGACAATCGCGACATTATTCTCGTTTTTTTCGCATTCGTTTTACGTAATTAGCCGTTGAAAAGCTTCCAAGCAAATATGGATTTTCGCCGATTCAGTTTATGTAGCGAGAACGTCGACAGCTATAATTTCAAAGATGTCGCCCGAAAAAAGTTGTCGCCGTTGCCACATGATAAATGGGAATTGTTTGGCAAAGATTTAGAAATGTATATCATAGAGGGTTGACATTCTCATGAATTGGTACGCAGGTCGTGTCTGGACAAGAAATATCTCACACGCGATCCTCATTTATATAAATATAGTGAAATAAAATTGACAAAAAGTCTTTTGATAAACATTTTTTCGCGAGAAATATCATTTTATAAAAAGACTTACAAAATTATAACTTAAATTAAATTGTTTCATAAAAATGTTTCATGTAAAATGTTTCGATATTGCATCAGTTATAATTTTCAAATGTCAAAAAAAAAAAAAATTATTTAAATATTTCAAGCTCTCTATATATTCTTTTACATACATGATTTATTTTATAATTTTATTTAGATATAATCCAGGAGTTTAGATCAAAATGAGTGAAGATTGTTAAGCTCATTTCACTGGCATATTAATCACGTTTTCATGCTAGTGTAAACTTTTTATTAAAATTCAGTTTGTATCTTATTTGCATAACTTTGGCTTAATTGAAATTTATTGGAGAATTTTTTAGTTCCTTATTTTTTGTACATTTGTTGGAAGAAAGAAAAATAAATCGCTTTGTAACGTAAAAACTTAAACTGCATAAAAACTTATGATTATAAAAAGAAATTTCTTTACAAAATAATATATGCTACAACGTTGAGGAATATCTTCTTTAAAATCCGACGTTGCATGCACAACAACTAATGAGTACAATACGAAGGCAACGATATGCAAATTTGATGATGCGCACACAGATCGATCACAAGGAGAAGGTCGATCGACGGTGTTGGAAAGAAGCTTAAATCAAAAAAGAGAAGAAAGAAGGAAATAGCCAAGAAGCGTGAAGGGTTGTGGAGTACACCAGCCAGCCTCTTTTACTCTCTCGACGAGAAAAGTCTTCCGCTTATTTCACGACGCGGCCTACTTTCGAAATCTCTCCGTCTCCTACGGGAATTGCACCGTCGAGATCAGGGGATGGTGAATCGAGTCGGAATCGAAGTCCGGAATCCCGAGAAACTTTTTCGACGAGTTATAATCAAAATGCAAATCTCATATTATTATTTAAATATTTTTTTAACTTGAAGAATGAAGAAGATCTAGGTCTTCATAGCTTTTGCTTTTAGCTTGAATGAAGGAAAGAATAATTCTAAGAAGCATTTGATTGTACTTTTTGCGATATTTGTTTTATACGCGACAAAGAAAAAAAAGAAAAAAAATTGCATTTATTATAAGTATAGAGAGGATCCGAAAATTTACACGTAGACAATTCTAGTGTCCAGTTTTTGCGCGGAAACACACTTGTGTCTTTACATTTAAATGTTGTTTACTGTGTTACAGACACAAATTATCATCGACGACGGCGCGGATCGACGAATGTCTACGACTATCTATAGGATATTCGGTGTTCGATGTCATCTGGCGATTAGCGAAAAGACGTGGTTTTCAATTCTTTAAATCTCCGCCAAAATATATACACACTTTATATTTCTTTATCGATGAAGAAATTATACTTAAATATCTTCTTCAAAACGGGTAATTAAGTATAATCGTTGCAAAAGTACGATTTGAGCATAGCTTAGCAGTTTGCAAAAAAAAAAGGCCTTTTATGTAAACCGATCGTCATCATCGACGAGTCTTTTTTTTGAGTGAATCTCATAAACTCTCAATCTTAGCGAATTACGAATACCCGGACGATATTTTGCGAGTGCGATATTACGAAATATTAATAAATGTAAAAAGACGCGGACTTGTTTCCCGACGCTCACCCTTATCCAGGGCAGCTAATTCGAAGGATTATCAGGGTCATCGTCAGGAAATTATACACGTCCGAGCATTGTAAAGTGTATCAATAAAGACATTGAGATAAAATCTATATCTCGCATTATTGGAGTAAGAGGAGAGGAATGACATTTGAGTGACATTTCTTCTTGTATTCAGAGGTGTATGTCAGAATGTAATAAAGAACTATTTTTGATGTAATTTAAAATTTTTTATTTTACTTACGGATTTTAATGAGAATAATCGGGCATCGAAGTGCCGGAATTAAGCATTTATATGCAGAAAGCAGCGAATCGTCTTTCAGAGAAAGAGCTGTTACTAAGAAGAAATCTAAAACAATCTTCCTCACTGAAATAACAGCATGATTTATGCTTCGCAGATTACTAAACAGAACCAGATTTATCGGTGATGATGTTAGCAAAGAAAATAATTCGAGTTTTCATATCGAAGAAGTAAAAGCTCATTCCTCAATAATGAGAGACAAATTATTTCAAGTAGTCGTCTCTTATTTATTCATTATTTGTTTCTGCATTTTCGACACAAATATAACAGTTTGATTAAGAATTTTGCAATTGTTAATTAAAAAATTGTTACTTATTAAATCTAATTTCTATATTTAAGAAATATATTAAATGCAAAAACTCATTTTATCTTGAAATGAGAAAAAAGTCGTTTCATTAAACGTTCGACAAAACGTAATTTGTATTGATATCGTAATCCAATATTTGCAGTGACCGATTCTGAGCGTTAACTATGCACGAACGACTATGTAATGAATTTCCCTTTGTGTTGGGCACAAACGCGAGAGAACATCACCTTTAGCTATGCGGACAAGCCGGCTTAGCGAGACGACAGGATGACTTTAAGTAGATGGAATTAAGGAGGCTAATGATTGACGAACAAAAGGAAATCGAATCGCGCCTCTCGCGCGCGGGAGCGAATCTCTTTTTTTGTAAGTTAAATGTGTTTTGTAAAAGAATCGCATTTTTCTGCCAATTTCTTTCAACTTGTCACCTCGATGCAAGGATGAGAGAGAGAGAGAAAGAGAGAAAGAGAGAGAGAGAGAGAGAGAGAGAGAGAGAGGGAGAGAGAGAGAGAGAGAGAGAGGGAAAGAGAGAGAGCAAATTTCCGATAATCGTATTAATAAAATTAATTGTCGTCACCGGTTGTTCTCAGAGATCCTACGATTTATAAGACCTTTGATCTCTCTTTCTCTCTCTAGATTTTTAAGATTGCAAAACTCACGGATTTTCACGATCCAATCATGAGACCACCTTGGATGCGTTATTCAAAGTGACAGAAAGATAGGTAGCGTAGATGAAATAGAGAAGAGAGGGGAAATGATTATTGAACATGGAAGGCTCATCTCTTATTTTTATCCCTCTTTGAATGATCGCTCAAGATGAACGTTATATATCCGCGTATGTCAGACCTCGCGAAAGAACTTCTAGATATCCAATTATTTTGTTTTTTCCCCTTTTAATTATTTCTGTTATTTCATTACTCATTTTAATCGTGGATTTGGAATTTACGAGAAAAAAGGAGGTAAAATAAATGTTTATCGTATAAAATAAAATATCGACGTTGATTTTGTTCTCTGAAAAAACACGTTTCAGTTGTTGAAATTATTGTTTATAAAACGAATAAAAATCTAAGAGATCATACATCGATATCGTGCGCGATTAAATCTCATTCTATTTTCCAAAGGCATTCGTGTCTCGCATTACGATTCCATCGCTGTCGCTGTCGCTGCGCGATAACGCGTAAATAATGCGGAAGATAATATTTTGTCGAGTAGGGGTTGTATTAGTCAAAGAGCGTTTTTACGAGTGCGGGTAAAATTAAATGGATTTTATGTGGGTTTATGAGTGCAACACGCGACGCGCATAAATATCGACTCGTCTTCATATGAAAAGAGAGCTTCGGGGGGGAGGGGAGGGGGGGGAGGACTGTGATGTCACTGAAAACGGCTAAGTGAAATTACTTTACGTTCACTCATCTGAAAACTAGTTCATCCCCTGTAAATCATGAAGACGAAAAGCGCAGACTATAATTCGACACGTGTTTCGAAAGTACGTGGATTCCAGATCGATTGGCAAGATTGAGTAATCCTTGGAGACTGGGATTTCTTTTTGGTAATAAATCGTGGAATTTTATTAAGTCAAAAAGGAAGATTGAAGCTTACGAATAAAATCTCGAATATCTGATAATCTCATAAAAGTTTCCTTTGTCGGGAACTTTGCAAACACGACTTATTGACAATCCTGTTGTTTGCCATCAGTAATAATCTTACTGGATTTTCCAGAAGTGAAATTAGTAATTGTATTGTGCAGAAATTATATATAATTTTTCACAATCCTATCTTTGACAGCTTTTTTAATTTTTTTTCTCCTCTCTCTCTAGTTTGCGGGATGAAATCTGTGGCACGAATGTATACGCCAGCCATTGCGATGTTAATCTAAATTACATGTTGGTAAATTAACATGCCTGCCCCGCGATCTTTGTGAAACGGTAATGAACCATAAGTAGAAACGCGTATGGAAGGTGAATGAGGGGGAGATAGAGATAGAGAGAGAGAGAGAGAGAGAGAGAGAGAGAGAGAGAGAGAGAGAGAGAGAGAGAGAGAGAGAG